>OY744545.1:71205242-71340242 GCA_963556195.1 Sepiola atlantica
AAAGCCAGGTAAAACTCCTGTGATGTCGGTCTGAGAAGACAAAGTGAGACTTACATATCAGAGAGATGCCTTAAAGCGTCGATAAGCTGTCGTCGTCAGTGATTGGACTTTGCATAGAACATTTGACAACATTTGATCTCGTCCTAATACAGAGAGATGTGTACACATGTATATATATACGTGTATATATGTGTGTACGCATGCATATATATATATATATTTATGTATAGATGTATATGTATGTATATATGTATATGTATGTATATATATGTGTATATATTTTAGTATGTACCCATGTACACATATATACATATGTATATATGCACATACACACGCGTGTATATCATTATATACATACACATGTATATATACTTATATACATGTTTGTATATGTAAAACATATATGTATCTATGTATATCCATAAATGTAGATGAATATATGTATATCTGTATAAAAATATATATGTATCTATGCATATACATATATGTATATCTATGTATACACCTATATGTATGTGTATAGATATATATATATATATATATATATATATATATATATATGTATATACATATATTTATATATGTGTATAATTATATGTATATATATATGTGTGTATATATATATATATGTATATATATATATATTTACACACACTCACACACACACATATATATATATTTATATATATATATATATATATATATATATATATATATATATATATATATATATATATATATATGATTATTTTTATTTATACATACATGTACATAATCTGCATGCCGATGTCATTCCCTTAGTTCATAAAATATATGTTTTATCAAAATTTTGATTAAATATTAAAGTGTTAATATTAAAGTATTAAAGTATATATATATATATATATATATATATATATATATATATATATATATATATATATATATATATATATATATATATATAGTATCGGAAGTTTTTTTAACCTTCAAAACTGGAGAAGAAAATTTTTTTCGTTGAAAGATTTTTGTCTAGTAAGTCAATCAATCTACTGCAATCACTATATTAGTTAACTTCCAAGAATTTACTCTAATATAAATATATTTTTATATATATTTTTTTATATAAGGGATCGTCAGTTGTTTACCATGAAAACGGCTTCGGGATTTTAAAAACAAAACAGTATTTCTTTATCATGGCATCCAGCAGTGTTGATCAGACACCACCTCCTATTTAATAATTATTTTTTAATTAAAAAGTTACAAATATTTGCTTTAGATTTGTTTTTTTTATAAGTTATTAAATATAGTTTCTCCTTACATGTGTTGTTCCTTTTAAATTGAGTTTACTATTTTACAGAACATCTATTTTATAGAGTAAGATTATTCCATTATATATATATATATATATATATATATATATATATATATATATATGTGTGTGTGTGTGTGTGTGTGTCTATGTGTGTGTGTGTGTTTGAAATATCACTCATCTTTCTTACATTATCTGAGTCATTGTAAGTATTTTTTTGCATGTTTTTCTCTTCTATTCTCCATATTAATAAGATTTTGTGACCACTTCGTGGGTTTTGTGTGTGTTTCTAACTTACATATTATTGTTCATTTATATTTTTCTTTTTTATTGAGATAATATTTGAAACAACAAAACAATAAAAACTAAGATTTTATTTCTTTTCCTGCATAACTATAGAAATGTGAAACAAAAACATTAACATTAAATGACAATCAGGATTCCCGGGCAACGCTGAGTATAAAGGAATGCTAATATTTTTTATTAAATTCTGTTGTGTTACCGCGACGTCTACATATATTAATACTATTATTATATTCATTACAAATAAATAATGATAAATAATGTACGACCAGGTGTCAGTCAGTCCCATTGCATTGCGTTATGCAGGTGGGAATTTCTAGGAAATGAACTTTGGAAGTTTCGGTTACACATAGAAAGAAAGGAGAGTTCTTTGCTGTGGTTGTTGACATATATTGTTTGTAAGAATAAATCTTTGCTTTATTATATAGAAAGAAAATAATGATGCGAGGTGTTTTTTGAAAAAAAAACGACATACGAACGAATTTGACTTCCTAAACGTGCAAGAATAGCTGATAATAAAATATTTATATATTTTTTATGAAACTATGTTGTGTTTTTTTTTACCGCGACGTCTATTAATATCAGTATTATATTATATTTATTATAAATAATAATAATTTTATTTGTTTTAACTTTTTGAAGTCGATATAATTTTCTGTGGTCTGACGCTGATGCATAGAAATACTGTCTCTTCCAAAATGAAACATCGATCGAACTACATATAGAAAGCGGTAAAATATATTGGAAGTAAAATATATGAACGAACTTTACTTTGTAACCGTGCAAGAAACGATAATAAAGTAATACTTATATTTTCTATGTTATATTTGGTTATATTTGTCACTGCGACGTCTATATTACGATGTTTATATATATGTATTTGTTTAAAAAATGTTGATATAATTTTTAGTAGCCTGACTACGGTGCATAGAAATACTGTCTCTTCCAAAATGAAATATCGATAAAAAAACAGGTTAAATCGATTTGAAGTAAAATATACGAAAGAGTTTTATTTCGTAAACTTGCAAGAATAGAAAATGAAGAAATGATTCTATGAAACTGTATAGTGTTTGTTTCTTTGTCCCCGACACCCTGCTTGTATAACATGCTCTCTGATCTCATGTCAATCTATCTACTTAAAAATGTAATGGTCTCTCTTTCTATCGGTAAATCGATAGGATCGAGATGATCGTATGCGATTACATTACAAGTGATTAATCGCCTCTCAAATGAAACGTTGTCTGTTCTGTTTCGTAAGAGAATGCCTTACCATTCGGAAGGTCTTGCGAAATAAGCAGAGTGTAATGTGATCAGGTGACTCGATCCGATTCGACCGAGGCGTAATCTGATTAAAAAAATCAAAAGTAATAACAACATGGAACTGGGACGTCGACGGCGATAGGCCAACGAAAGAAGAGTCTATCCACTACATTGATTAATATATTGATCTTACTTTTTAATAGACATATTATGCTGGCTTATGGAATATGGCATCGAAGACGGGGAGCGGGGTAGCGAAGAATATATCTATATAGACGACGAGAGTCAAGAAATTAGGAGAAATATATAAGTGAATTGCCAATATATATATTATTTGGTTCGTTGTTAAGGAAGTTGTAGATTATTATTATTTATCTACTCACTAGGAGTTCTCACACAGATCATCGTCAGTGATTGCTCACCGACAACAACCAGTGGTATTTCCTGGAGTCTGAGTGACAACAAGCCTCCCCAGATTTCCAGTATTCTTCACCTCTTTTCGATAACGATGCGGTATCGCAACAGCTGCTTACCATTGATTTTTCGCTGGTAAGGACAATTGGTCTTCTCTGGGATTTGTGTGGCAATAAGCGTCACCAAGGTCCCAGCATTCTCTGCACTTTTTCAATGGAGGTCTGGTTTGTGCTGTCCCTCCTCGGTCTTCTCATCCTCCTCGAGGCACCATTAAAAAAAAATTTATTAATGTAAAATTTAAAAAAAATTATTATTATTATTATTATTATTATTATTATTATTATTATTATTATTATTATTATTATTATTATTATTATTATTATTATTATTATTTTTTTAATTTTTTTTTTATAGTAGTCTCAACTTTTTTATGCTTTTAGTTGGATTGTTTTTTTAACATCAGCAAAAACTCCATAAGTTGTTAACATTTCACGTGTTTTGATATCCAAAGCTTTTAATGCATTTACATTCCAGTCAAGTATACCAGCAGTATATCGAATAACCGGTCTCCGGTGTGATTTACTTATGCCCCACGTTGTTAGTTTAGGGGAGTTCGGATCTCCCTTTAAGTTGCAATTACTCTCAGATTTACTCACACATGGAATCTGAGTTAAATAGAATATTATATCATTAACAAACGATTTATTTACAAAATATATATAGTGGATAAGCTGGTAAAATCTTGCTCTTTTTTATGAGTTATGAGGGAGAGAGATAGAGAGGTCATGTTTTGGAGAGCTGCTCCCATTTCTCTATGGGGGCTGGGTTGGCGTATGATGTATTTGTACTTGGAAAAGTCAAAACCCATAAAGTCAAAACTCAGAAAGCATTATTAAATCGCAATATAATTTGTATAACCGCTGTTATTTAGAAGAAGACGACAACCACGGAAAGGAATAGGAAAGAGAGCGAACTTCTGTTACGTGTCATCAATCCGACAACTATCGACATGATGTTGGTATTGTATCTTTCTACGGGAAGGACCACGTTATGGTTGCCCACATCCTAAGTGGAACGAACTGGATTCGAACTTGGCACACACAGGATGTCAGTCCGTGTCGTTAACCACTTAGCCACTGTCCCTCCCGCTGTCCGTATAATTTGTTCGGAACAAACAATTGGTTTCTTATCAATTTAAATCAATCAGCTTGTTGAACTGTGGTGGAGTTATTCACTCTCCCGAGTGCTTTTCTAGCTTCATATTTAACCTCATATCAAGATTAATGGACAATAAAATACTTATATTCGATATAAATAAATCTTGTAAGTCGTTATTCTGTACCGACAACGAGAACATTATAAGTGATTTGCTATAGAGAATCCTTTTTAACTTGTCACAACAAGTGAATCTATACAAAAGCAGGCGCGCACTGAGTAGATAAAAGCATGCCTATATTGTTTGGGGGGCGCATGGGTTTCTCGAATTCCCGCTTTCGAGTGAACAATAAAAAGAAGAATGAGAATCGTGCTATGATGTAGATGGATTAGAAGTGGCGGGAAAGGATTTTGAATTGGAATGGGTGATAAGCAACATACGTAAAGGAAAGTGATTACATATGTGCACGTGGCGTTTATATATACATCTAGAAGCTACCATTTAAAAGCGCTCCACTATATATATATATATATATATATATATATATATATATATATATATATATATATATATATATATATATATATATTTAAAAATATAAAGATAGCTAATTTTATATTAGTAAAGGTAATTCTTTGAAAATCCATGGATTAAAGGTCATCATTCTCATATTTTATTTCATTTCTTGTTTAAAACACCTAATGATTTTATAATAAACTTCTGAAGTATTTCAATATTCCCTATATATATATATATATATATATATATATATATATATATATTCATGCAAACATTATTAAACTCGTCTGTCTAGTTATACCTTTTTTAAAAAAATCTTTTTAATCTTTCTAATAATTTTCTTTGTGTTCAAATAAAAAAGTGATAAAAGATCTGTATGTGCTTAGTGGCTGATGGCAAAAAAATGGACTAAAAAAAAACTGGTGAAAGGAGAGAATTTTTAAAATACATCGGAGAGACGCGAACGCGAAGGGAAGGATTTGCTCAAAAACAAGAGGTGATGAGTGGGCCACTACTGTTGAAGGTAGGATCGAATATTTTGGTGGTGATCTTCACGCTGCAGACTGTGTGTACTACCAGTCATGTAACGTTTGTGTTAGGGATACTCTGGCAGTATATTGACTCGTCTACAACGAAAACACTATTTTAAACTTTACCATAGCAAACCGAGCAAAATCCTACGACTGGCGAAAATTCTATATAAAACTTAAACGTGATGGACTGACCGAGGCACAGGGCCTAATATAGAGATTCTTGGACGCATCTAAAATAAGATGGTTCCATTTACAATTAAAATTTTATTTCAACCTCAAGAGTGACAGACCAACGATGCTATTTCAAATTTAAGAATGGCAGAACGAGCGAGACACAGAGCTAATTATAAGGATTATTAGACAAAGCGTGTGACAGACTAACGAAAATGTTATTTCAAAACTGAAATGTGAAGGACAAATCGAGCCATAGAGATTATTGGGTGTATCTAAAATTAGATTTAAATGTTATTTTAAACGTGACACACAAACAAAATTGTAGTTTCAGACTTAAGCGTGACAGATCTTGGCCGCATCTTAGAGATGAAAATATTATTTCAAACCTAAGCATGATCGATCGAATGTCGGATGGAGCCCCTAACAGAGATGCCATTACTCATGAAAAAAAAACAACAACAAAAAACAAAAACGGCTCAACTCTTTTAATCACATTATTGAGACTGAAACACAATGGGGATATTTTTAGCGACCATTGTGTAATTATCGATAAAAGAGAAAGGAAGGAATCTCCAATTTTTAATGGCAGCTCTTCGATTTTCAGAACACCTGGCAGCAAAAACTCCAAGTCAAATTACCGATGATAGTCTCGAACGAGTCTCTAATTAGATCCAAAAGAGTCCACATGAAGAGCAGAAGGACGCCCTCCGGGTGGTCGAGATCTCCGAATAATCTTCTACAGACCTAGTCTCATTCTTCCTCATTGAACTTCCCACTTGAACGAACCCCAATCAGTAATTTACTTTCAAATCAAATTCTTTCCATCACTCTTTCGCGATTCTTCTCAACAATGATGAGCAGTTTTCGTAATTTACACTGTTTTTCTTCGGACTATTGTCCACATCAACGTTGATATTTATATTTTCCGGGCGTAGTCTGAATAAAAATAAAGATAATAATAAAAAGGAGAAAGAAAAGAATAATCACGTATGCAAAGTTAAAATTATGAGCAAAGAAGTGGAGGCTTAATCTCAATAATATCTGCTAAAAAGAAAAGAAATAATTACTTTCACTTTTAATAGACTCAAAAATATTCCCTTATTATTATTAAAAAAGAAGAAAGGTAGAGAGAAAGAGATAGACAGAGAGAGAGAGAAAGATTTTCTTCTAGATGGGTGACCATTTTGGAATACTTGGCTCTTTATTCGGGAGGACGGAAACACCTCCCTGCGAAAACTGATCGGGATATACATGTGACTAGGGACAGCTTGCGAATTTAGTATTGTTTAGAAACTTCCTCCTCGAAAGAGGAAGCCAGCTCAACTCGGCCAGGGTCAATGTCGCACCAGAACAGGGCATTGTCTCCCAAGATCGAATAAAGACAACGCAACGCAAAAATTATACTAAGTTGACTGGAAAAACTTAGGATATTTTCATTAAAACTTTATGATGAAAAAACTACTCCAAACATCGAATCTTCAGACAATTCTGATCTTTTTGGCTAAAGCGACAATCCTGTTTCTTCAAAGAGTTCTAATCTCAGGCTTGTACGTTGTTCAGTTGATTGCACCATTCTCTTCAGGATTATCTCCCAGTACTTGAGTGGGTTAAAGTGCAATCACTCTGTACGCCAAGTATCAAATGGTTAGGGCAGACGTCAAGTAGATGCATCCTTTACAAGTGCGTTCCGATCGCAGAAATAACTTGGTGCCCGCGGGGATGATTGGAAAATCTCAGAATTCCAAATATAGTTCCACTTCACGCATGGTTTTGTTTTATTTGGAGGCCCCTAGACAGACCAATTAAAACACGATTATTTGTTCATCAATGCGAAATATTAGTAACTACCTAAAGTACCTATCTTACGTTGATTATAAGATTATATAAGTGTATATAAAAAATAACTTCCTTACTCAGTGGCTAGGAGCAAAGTGTAGTATCTTTCCTGATATTATATTTAATCTTTTCTGCCCTCGTTCAGCGAAGGAAATATCATTATAGACTGAGGTAATTTTAATTTTTTTCCCAATACAGAATGCCTATTTTGGAGGAGCACATTAAAAACCGACCTTGTGTCTAACTCTGCCCTCGTGGGGAGGCAAATAAATAGGAACATTCCTTATTCGTTATAGAAATTTATTAAGATATAGTATTGTCTGGTTTGTCTGTTTTCCAGCCGTGACGTTAGAGATTCACATTTACCGGGTCCAAACCGCTCGCGGTGTCTTGTGTTCGAGTAGCTATTTGCAATAGGTCAAAAGCGTATGCATGGTGTTTTAGGTTTTCCTAGGTGTCAGTAATTTGCCTGCGTGAATACTGACTTACTTTATAATAGACGAGGTATAACAGCATAAGGAAAACTGTCACGGATACGTCCCGAGAATCAGTCCGACAGAGGGTGGGCCACTATGACATAAAGTGACGCTGATATTGGGGGCAGGTATGATTCTGTTTAGTTCTATGATGCACCTTCCCAGCCTTTACATTCTCTGTGTATTGCCAATCGCCAGAGGAACCACTACCGGAGTATGCCGACGGGGCTGTGCTGGCTTTTTTACCCTCCCTCCTTTTAAGCCTGGTCCCAGATCTTTCTGTGGTTTAAAGGAAATAAGTATAGAAGCATGTGTGAATGTGAAAAAACGAGAAAGAGAGATGCAGCTGGATGAACATATTTAGTTTTTGTTGTTTTATTTTTGAACAAGAGTTTCCCCGGCTTTTAGAACGATGTTAATAATCTATTGCGCCACAAAATACATTTCTGTTTGTTACAGTGGCATGTAAACACAGGTGCAATGCTGCATGTTTAGCAGGGCGCATACTTGCACTGCATGCAGACGACAGGCAGGCACTGGGAGAAATATTTAGCTAAGAGAAGAGAGACCACCCAATAAATAGTAATCTCTTCTAAGATACGAGGTTCCATGCTGTGTTTGTGAGCCACTTGAGTCTTGGAAATATTAATGTCACTCCAGATACGAGGCACTCTGGGCCGTAAGTTTTTTTTTTATCTCCATAGAATAAGCAGCGTAGCCTTTTCAAGTGTACTCACTGTGTGATCTACTCTAAATTACAACAGTATCTATCTATCTATCTATCTATCTATCTATCTATCTATCTATCTATCTATCTATCTATTGATTTGTAAGAACTATTGTAAACATGTACAATGCTGCATGCTTAGTGGGATGCATAGATACAATGCATGCAGACGACAGACCTGCAATGGGAGAAATATTTAGCTAAGAGTAGAGAGGCGAAACAAGAAATGGCAGAAGTCTTTGAAATAATATTGTCTTCTTGGAAACGAGGTTCCATGTTGTGATTGTGCGAATTGAATTCTGGAAAATCAATGTCCCTTCAGATACTAGACACCCTGGGCAGTAAGTGTTTTTCTGACACATGATTTTGAAGTAGTTGGCTGTGTGGTCTACCACAAATGACGCCTATATAAATATTCCAGCAGGATGGGCAAGGGGATCTCTGTGGATGCATCTGTGGGTCTTAAGTTGATGGACTGTTTGTGTTCGGTTTGAAGACACGTTTCTCTTATTTTGCAAACCTATCATTCAGTAGAAAGAAGAAAGAAGTATAATTTCTCTAAAATAAAAACATTGTTACTTGTTTTAAACTGGAGTTGTAATTTTGTTTGGCTGGAAAATCCTTCTGTTGGATCAATGATAGAGACACAGCGATCGGTGTCGGAATTGTGCACCGATTTCAGTCTTGCAACATGTCCTCTACCATGTTCATAAATTAACCCGAGTTGGGGTTACGGTGAGGTTAATTAATTAATAAACATTCTATATATATATATACCTAGATTTTTTACACTATCTTGGACTCAAATCCTTAAAAAATTATTTGCGAACCACTTATTATTAATTCCTCCTGGATCTATATAGTATTTGACCCCATTGATGCCTTCTTAACGAACCTTCCATTCTCACCTTTTTTCACTCTTTTTTAGCACTCACATCTATCTACATTTTATGACTTTTTCAAATCATTAATTTTGGTTTATCCCTCGCAAACTTATATATCGATTTACATCTCTCTGATGATAAGAAACCATTCTTTGAAAAGCCTGGAAGGAAAAATAATTTTTTTTTATTGAATATACCTTGTTTTGAATAACTGAAGATGTAATAGATTTGTCATTCTCACATTTCCTATTTCTCTTCTTTCATTTGTCTATCCCGTATATTGAGCTTAAAATTTTAAAAGTAAACGTTCTACTTATAAAGTTGAGCTTTCTTACCTATTTGTGATACTCAAGGAATTCCTCCCGCTTTCAGCACAACACATTCTCGTCCTCTCAAATGAAGCTTACTTACATCTACAAGCTTATCAAGTCCGTAAAAAGATTTATCACAAACGGGAGATAGAAAGCTTTTCACCATAAATCACAAAATTGAAACCTTAAATCACGCAAACACTAAACTGACACAAATAATCCCTCACTCTTAAAACATTCTGGATCTACATTCCACATGAATTCCTCCAAAGAATTAAATAGATTGGAAAAGATAACAACATCCAGGTACGGTCTAAAACATCCTCTTTCCTTACCCCAAATGAACACCCCAAACAACTTCGAGAACGATTTATTTGACCTTACGCATTAAAATTTAAAAAATACAGTAACCATTCCAACCCCATTATCAAATAAGATTAAGATTAAGAAGCACCCCAATATAATTGTCCCTGCAGATTTCTACAAACATACACACATTGATTACAAAAGTTTAATCTACAAAAAACACTCAATATCATAAATAAATCCCTACTAACTTTTATGAACATCCTCAATTACACGGAAATTTTAACCCCAGCCACTCAGAGATTAACTTTTAAGGCCCATAAAAGAAAATTTACCTAGGCATCATTAGTAAAAAAAATCCTAGATGGAAAAAATTCATTTTCCATTTGGCAATCATCCGATGAGGTAACCAATTAGTTTCTAAACCTTAGGAACAAGTCAAATTTAAATTTAAATTTCATCACTTTCGATATAGACAACTATTACCAATCCCCTTTTTTACAAAACACTAATTTTCGCTAAGAACAATTCAGATCTTATCGATCTGGAGATTAGACTAATAATACTAGCCAGAAGATCCCTACTGGAATTCGATAATACATTTGGGACTACAACTAACAACTTCAATATTACTATGGGATCATCAGACTCTGCCCAGGTAACTGACCTAGTGGGTCTATACCTAATAAGAGCACTAAAGTTCGAATGCGGGCATCTGCAGGGTGGGTTATGCAAGGATGATGCACTTCTTGTGTCTAGAGAAAGACCAAGCCAAAAAATAACACTATTAAGAATCTGAACAACTTCTAACTATTACTGTAGAACCCGTGAAGAGAACATCTATTGAAACCTTTAGCCCATACCATAAACCAAACTTATCATAAGCTATCCAACCACCCAAAATCTATCATTAACTCGATAGTCCATTCAGTCTCTAATAGAATATCTAAGCTCTCTGCTAATAAATCTATCTTCGAACAATAACGTACTACTTTCTACAATAACGCATTACTTAATTCGGTTACAATGATGAAATCAAATACAAAAATAAGCCCCTCGCCGGGAAAATTAACTTTTAAGTATAATTATACATAACATGGAAGTGAAGGACAGAAAACAAAAGAATGCTACGACATCTAAGAATAATAACACTTGTAAAGATAGGCCGATAAGGAATAGTAACAATGGCAACTGACCCACAAGAACATAGACCAAATAAAAGACTAAGGAGAAAGAATAATATTTGGTTTAACCCACCCTACAATTATAATGTTAAAAAAAACTAACATCCCTAAATAATTCTTCAAAATTGCCCAGACATTTTTTGTAGGCCAGAGTGCTCTTCCTCTAGGGCGCTGGCTTTTCAATCTTACTTTCCCGACCTTGTGTCACATCTTACCGTTGTGGGAGGTAGATAAATACCAACATCTATATAAGATCGTAATCAACGTCCGTTCAATGCGTTTGACATCTGAATTAATTCCAATCAAGGAGTAAACAATTTATTGTGTTTCTCGGAGAAGTTGCATTGCATCATTTTAGTTACAACAAAAAAGTGATGCAAAAATACATTGTGTACAGAATATGGGCGCATATCTAACAGAGGGAACATTCAAATTTTTTTTTGGAAGTCTAGGTCCAAATTTGGGGTGGGAAGGTGTGGAGGGATGGGTGACAACCCGGAAATATTTTAATATTGTAATAAAGAAATGTTCCTCTTTTATACATTTTTTTAATTGTCTTTATTTACTCAAGTCAGTATCAGTGATTGCCCAGTGGTGTTCTCTGGAGTCTGAGCAATGACAAGTCACACAGGTTTCCAACATTCTCCACCTCTGTCGATAACCAATGCAAATCATTTTGCGTTATGTCAACAGCCGGTTACCATTGCTTTCTCGCTAGCAACGACAGTTGGTCTTCTCTGGAATTTGAGTAGTACTAAGGTTCCAACCCCTAAGGTTCCAGTACGCTCCGCACCCTTCCAGTGGAGGTCTGATCAGTGCTCTGCCTCTTCGGTCTTCTCATCCTCCTGGACCCTTCACGAGGGTTTCATGTGGTACCAGCTGAGACCGATGTCATCATGTGCATGTGTGTATGATTTGTGAGGATGGGATCGTGCTCCTACAATTATTTCTAAGTATTAATTATTATCATTTATACTCACTAGTAGTTGTCACACAGGTCATCATCAGAGATTACTGGAGTCTGGATGACAGCAAATCTCCCCAGATTCCCAGTACCTTCTACCTGAATTTGCGTTATCGCAACAGCCGTTTACCATTTATTTCTCGCCGGCAACGACTATTGCCGTCACTGGGATTTGGGAGGCAATAAGCCTTCCCAAGGTCCTAGTACTCTTCACACTCATCCAGTGGAGGTCTGGTTAGTGCTCTCTCTTCTAGGTCTTCTTTGACTCTTCACAACTGTTTTGTGTCCTATCAGGCGAGGCTGATGCCTTTTTTTGGGGGGGGGGATATTATTTACACACTAGAAGTTCTTACACAAAGATTTTTTTTAGCTTTTTTTAAAAAATAGATGTTAAGCTTTTTTAATTAAGTTGACCTTTTTTCTAAATTTGAAGTTGATCCATTTTAAATTGAAATTCAACTCTTGTAATTTTGAATGTAGAAAGATATAGGAATATTTGGTGAAACGGGTCTGTTGATTATATGTCGACATAAATGGACGAGGTTAGTCTTGCAATAGTTCTAACGAAGTATGACAAGACCTCCTACTGATATTCAGAATCACGAAAAGGAATTAATTGAAATGAATGACTCTATTAACCTTATATAATTAGATGGGTCAGCGGAGGAAGAAGATGAAATGACTGTGAAATGCCATCGTTTGTTAGAGATTTGTGTCGAGAGATTTCGTTTGAGACTTTTAGAATAGATTCTATTTAATCCGAAACTTAGAGGAAGATAACGTACTATTTTAACTCTCTTCTGACCTTTTTGATTAAGTGGCGGAGTTATACCTACGTTTGTTTGCGTGTAGTTTGGTTTCCGTTGGTTTGTTTTACGGCGTATATAAACCATTTAATGCTATATACTATATCTTTCGTGAACGATCCATTCTATCTATTAATAATAATGGAGATTTCGTAACAATCGTTTGAAATAGTATAGTATATATACTATTTAATGTGAAGGCTATGGCGCTGGATTTTACTCAAACCTCGATGTCGTAAAATAACTCAGAAATCAGGGCCGAAACACGAACGGAATGGAATTAAAAAGAAATTTCATTAATATAAAGTACAGAAGTGATGGGTTGACAGAGGCTGCTTCCTCACTTCGCTTCTCACTTCTACTGATTGGTCATATAATGCCTCTTTTCATAGATTCAGGTAGAGTCCATACAGAGACGGAATAGGATAGACCAGTTATACCACACCCTTTGTCTTACTTCGCATGAAGTCAATATTTTTTTCTTTTGGGGATTTATCGTTATTAAATCCGTGATCTTTTGTTTACTTTTGCATTTTATATGTTCTGAACTTCAAACGTGTAAAATACGATATCCATTAGATCTTCATTTGGGGAATTGGGTTCGACCGCATCTGAATACCGTTTCCTTATTTGATTCAGGTGTCTTTTGTGGATGAACTATGACTCCTTGATAATAATCACGTTCCTTATCTGTTTACCAACTGTACCTGTTTCCTAATTACGCAAGGCTAATTGCTGTATTTTACAAAACAATCGACATACATTCCGAAAAAAACAACCGGGTGCATTTGAAAAACCAATTCCCAAAACCGTAAACTGAATAAAGATCCCTATGAGAAAAGAAATTGTATTGACAGAAATTATATTAAGTAGAAATTACAGAGTTGGCAGAGGCTGCTTCTTAACTTCGCTTTTCTTCTCACCTTTACTGATTGGTCATAACGACTCTATGAATAGAGTCAGGACGAGTTCATCGATACCAAGCGTCGAAAGTGAGTCGAAAAAATCTGGGAATAATCTTGGAGCCAAGTGTAGCATCTGCTCTGATACTACACTTCAGTATTTCTGTTCTCGGTAAGTGAATGAGAAGTCCCGGGACTAGACTGAGACAATTTTTATTTTTTGTCCCAATCCAGAGTGTCCCTTTTTGAGGAGCTAGATTTCCACAGATTAAAAAAACAGACTTTGGGCCTAACAGAATAGAGACTAACTCAAAGGCAAACTCACCAACATAAGCGTGGCATTATCAACATGATTATTATTAAAAATTTTCTAACTTCACATCTGGCTAAGAGCTAAGAGGAGTATCTGTTCTGATACTACATTATCTTTTCATGTTCTCGGTCAGTGCAAGAAAAATCCTCTAGTACTGAGGCAATTAAAAAAATAATTTTGTCCCTATCCAGAATACCCCTTTTGTGGAGCTGGGTTATCTCCACATAAAAAACGTCCTTGTGTCTAACTCTGCCCTCGTGGGAGGCAATAAATCAGGACCTAACTAACTATACGCTATTTACACGAATGCGCAATCTTCGTGATCGTAATTGGAAATTGATTAAATCTTTGAAATTAGAATGACCTGCCTATCCGATTCCGGTAATAATTCAGGAAAGTCGAAGCTTCGACACATCAATGTTGAATGTCTCTTGTATTCTTTATTTCGGGAATTGATAAAAATAGTTAGATTCATGCCAAAATTGATAAAAATGTGAAGCCATTATACATTTTAGAAACCGAAATATATATATATATATATATATATATATATATATATATATATATATATATATATATATATATATATATATCCACAGACAGACAGTTTCGCTGTATAACAGCTATTCAGTGCAGCTAGACAAAGAAACTGCCTCAAGCCGGGAACGAAACTCGACCGTCTAGACGAAAATCAGCGCTTATTGTTGGATAATGGCCCTATGGGAATAGACGTATCTGTTGGGAATCGTTGGTTTGACTTGCGCGAATTAACGCGGGGTGGACTGGCAGTCGAGTACAGAATGGGGTCTGTTCTCACAGTCAGAAATCACAGACGTGACAAGTTCACCGTGTGACGAAACCCCGGATCAAGGGTCGGTGTGCACCTGCGAGAGGCTCTGTGACGTCACAAGCCTTGCGTGGAAAACAGAGGGATCCGTGACGTCACTCGTTCTTCGTGAAAAGCGAGTTTTGTCAGTCTGGGTTTTGGAGGCAAACCGATGAGACGTGATTGTTAAAATGTAAATAAGGGAAATATTTCCCTAGGAAAATACAAGCGAGAGATATCCTTTCCTCCTCTCTCTATGAATGGTTAAGAAAATAATAAAGTAGTGATTGCTTTCTCTATCTCTCTCGACGTAGTGAATATCTCCCATTTGATTTGATAACTAATGCTTGAAATAAAAACTGAAGTTGAAAGTTAAAAAGATTGTTTGTCTTCGGAGTTCGACCCGATCATGGTTTTTTTTGTTGCAGACACTAGATGACACGATCCTCTACACGGCGATGGAGAAAACTAAAGGTATGCAAACAATATATGAACTATGTTATTGATGATGACGAGTATTAAATGTATCGGGAAGAGTGTACGAAACGCGTACTGAGCGATGAAATCACAATCTTAGACATTGTCAAATGTCAGAAGCTCCATTTGTTTACACAAAGAGCATTGCCTTTACACGCTAGTGACATTTTACTTACCAGTATGCTCAATCCAAGAAAGGGAGCATATATATATATATATATATATATATATATATATATATATATATATATATATATATATATATATATATATATATATATATAAGTTAATCCGACAAAAGATATAAGTGGCAACTAATATCTTTAATTAGTGAACATCCGGATAAACTGAAGCTCAATATACTGGATAGCATTATATGAAGTGAAATAATAACATAAGGTGCGAATCAAATTTTATTAGAATTCAATGTTCAGGCAAAGTACCTTAAAGTCCTTAACTCATGAGTTTTCAAAGAAAATTCTTCTCCTCAGAAGACCATTACCGCAATGACATTACTGCAGGTAATAAAATAAAACTATGAAAATATATAAAAATCAAAGCCCAAAACATACTTTTTTGTTAAAGCTATACAGTTCATCGAAGTCATACAATTTATATTAAGGAAAGGTGATCCAGGTGGTGAGTGGTAGTCAACAAACGAAAAAGTTATCCAGGCGGGAAATCCGTTTGCAATCGATGCAGTAAATGATAGTGAAAAATGTATCCAAGGTGTATGCAAATTTTCATTTGATTTGATTTCTTTATCGTTTAATTAAAAGTCATAAAATTTATTCAGGAAACATATCAAGGAGGTTGATTGAAAAATGATCCAGGTGCTATTAATGCTCTATCCAGTATATTGAGCTTCAGTTTTATCTGGATGTTCATTAATTAAAGTTATTAGTTGCCTCTTATATATATGTATATATATGTATATATATTTATATATATATATATATATATATATATATATATATATATATATATATATATATACATGTATATATATATACAAAATATATATACATATATATACATATATATATATATACATATATATATACATATATATATATATATATATATATATATATATTTGGAGAGTTTACCAAGATATTTTTTGTAGAGAGGATTTATCACAACGAAAAAAATATTTTATTTTATTATTTATTTATTTTGTAAAGTTTACAAATTTACAAAATAAATAAATAAATAATAAAAACTTTTTTTGGTGATGAATCATCTCTGGAAAATAATATATTGGTAAACTCTCCAAATATACATATAAATGCTCTGTACTCTATAATCGGGGCTCATCGAGCTTGTTTTTATTGGCCTTGTTCCGGACTTTACTGAATATGCACTATTCTCAATGAAACATCAAACTCATATATATATATATATATATATATATATATATATATAATTGAAATATAAGCCATATTAGCAATACAAGATTAATTTATTTATTATTTATTTTTTTTATTTTTTAATCTTTTAATTTTTATTTTTTAATAAAGATTAATGTAAAAAAAAAAAATCTTGTATTGCTAATATGGCTTATATTTCAATTTTATTAACTAACCCTGCAATACTTTGAAATTTGAACGACAAACCCACACTTTGTTTGATAGGCCTACAGCACGGGTTCAGTGTAAAGTGCCCGTCGCCTTTTCGATGATCGGGCAGCTCGTCTCTCCTCCTCTTTCCTCCTATTCCTCGGACTTCCCTCACGTGACTCTGGTCGAGGATTGCCCTCAAATCTGCTACGTTCGATGGAGTCGGAGAATTTCTACTCTCGAGAGGAGAAATATCCCCAAGTAGATATATATATATATATATATATATATATATATATATATATATATATATATATATATATATATATATATATATATATATATATATATATACTGCCTCGTCAAGGATTAAGGCATTTTATTTCTATAATGACGCCCGTTGAGTCCACCCTTACACACGATGGTCCGAGAGTAACCTCCGGTCACCATTTTTGTCGGCTACGATAAATTCCATGCAACCATCATTTGTGCATGCAACCAACACTTGTTATTGTTTGGACACCTTAATATCTTCTTTTGAATATTCTGAGTAACAAGTATCCCTGATAAGACATATTCATGGGAGATGACAAGTGGAAGTCGATTTGCGGACGAGGACGATGGAAAATCGATCGTAATTAAATTGGCGCTTTCCTGGTCGCCATAATCGCTTTTACATGGCCGAGTTCGGTGACTAACTTTTTCCGCTAATTGCAGAACTTCTGGCGTGATCAACTGTTTTCTGATTCAACAATAACGGTTACTATGACCACCGGTGTGCGCGAAAACAGAATAATACCTTGAATTACTTTCAATCTCAAAATGGAACGTGTTAAAAAAAGAACACTCCCTGAAGTCATTTTCAGCAGAGGTTGCCCGATCGATTTTTTCGGCCGCGTTTGTTTGTTGGTTTGTCACTATGTTTGTTTGTGTACAGCCTAACGTCCACATCGCTTGACCAATCGTCAACAAACTTTCTTGGTCAAAATATCGGTTGTAGTCTAAGAACAAATTTAAGTTTATGATATCTAGGTCAAACGTTAACGGAAAAAGGTAAAAGTCATACTTTTGGCGATAACTTCGGTTTTGTTCATCGTAGAGACTCACTACGTGGCCCATATTGTAGCCAATGAAGTCCAGCATCCTATATGATCTTGACCGTGGTATATGACGTTGATCTTAAAAACTTCGGAGACGGTCAAGATTTTTCCAAATTTGACGTAAGGATCTGATGCTCTTTGATCTCACTAATCACCATGCAAATATTTCAGCCTGATCAGATCAATAGGTTTTGTAGTTATCAACGTTTCCATGATATAACTTCGGAAACACTTCTACGCTATATGAAAAAGTAATTTTGGCGCATCTTCACGTTGTAAGACGGAGGTATGTAGTTTCATCATTAAATTATGTTCTTTTTATCAGTTTTTATTAAATCGATAACCGCACTCTACTTTCAAGGAAAAAAATTATCATACATTCGATTATTGGTTCAGATTTGCAAATTAGAAAATGCCAGAAGTAATGCTTGCTTGTAATATTCTATGAGGTCAGTGATGTAATAAGCATAAGGTTATTGAGATGTTTAAGCTTTTTCAACATCTTACGCTCTAATCCAGACAAACCAACCAAGTAAACCCTGATCTGATCCCCGTGACCCCCGATGCTACTGTAACCATGCACACTGAAGCATAGCGATGGGAAAAATACCTGGCACTAGATTTGGACACCCAAAGATGCTATATTGAAAAGAATAATTGTCTCTTCAAAAGGAGATTCCATGCTAAGAAAAATCATACAGAAGTTATGTTCTCTAGAGATTAGACAGCCAATCATTTAAAAGAGGTCCAAACATAGCTGTCATTTTATGTCAAGGCTAAAATGGATGAAAGAAATGCGGAAGCCTCTGTGTAGTATTGTCATAAATATATTTTCATAACTTACTAGCTTAGCTCTATTTATTGGAAATTGAAAAAAGAAAACCAAAAAATCATCAACGACTTCCTCAGGATGATTATTTGAAGAAAACATCATACAGATATTACAATGTTTTAGCAGCTGTCTTAGATTTTCTTGCTCAAATACAGCCACACATATATATATATATATATATATATATATATATATATATATATATATATATATATATATATATATATATATATATATATATTGAGAGAGATAGAACAGAAATCACGTGGTTTGCAACTTCCGCCTAGTGTCTCTCTCTCTGACCCTTTGACCTCTAAACTTTTCCACTCAAACACGGCTCCTCATATGTAATATGACACCAAGATAAAAATGGTGACTACATATATGTCAAGCTTATTAGATTCATAGAGACAGTTTCAGTTGTGGCATTTATCATCATATTACCTCGTTACAAATATTTTTCCGCATGTGCTTAGAATTCCTTGCCTGATACCTGTTTCCCGACCGTACCAGCATGCAGAAATTTAAATGAACAAGTATCTTACTGCCCAACTCCCACTCTATAAATCTGGCCCCTATCACAGTCGCCGTTTACCTATTTTTTTGGACGAAAAAACGGAAAAAATATGATAGTTTTACTTTTGCATGCACACGCATGAAATATTACTGTTTAGGATTTCGTTTAAATATATGTTCTTAGTAGTTTCCGGTAGGGTCTCTCGATATTATGTTAGTTGCAACCGCCAGGGCTTTTCTATATATATTTTCTGTATATATACACTAGACCAACCCGACAATCAGCTAAGTTCCTTGTCGGGTTGGTTTTAGTGTATATATATATAATCAGATTAATCACCAAGCACAGTCGATCTAATTTTTTAAATGTGTGTGAAAGGTGATAACGTACGTAAGAACATAACATTCTTTAGCGTATTATTATTATATAGATTTTACGAACGTTTTCATGGGTGGCATCCGTTTTTTTAGAGGGTGTCTTGTATTTCATTTCACATGCTATTGATTTTTGCGTCCATCTAAAATAAGAATTCTATCGCGTTGAGTGTTTATTTAAAATAGCAATTCTATTTCTATTACTTGGATTATTTAGACATCTATACTCATCTTTGGTTGCTATTTTCACAACGTTTTGACCTTGATTTTGAAATTTGTCAAGGCAAAAAGAAAGAATGCTCTGGGCGGCACCTTGCAAGATGTGAACACAGTACTTAGTGCGATGACGTATCTGTCTCTTATGCAACACCAGTTCTGTGAAATAGTCAGAGTATTTGATTTTTATATATAATATCAGTTATTATACTTATGCATTGTTTTATAAAATATATCATTACTAGTGTGATTTAACATCATATTACTTTAAAAAAAACCGTCTTGCCTGAGTCGAAATAAATGACCATTTCCTCGAAGAAGTCCTGTCTTTGGATAAGCTCTTAGGACTGACGTTAACTCTAGATTTAAAATGGACGCGTATATCCAATCTGTTACTAAGGCCGCTGGAAAAATGGTTGGATAATCCTACTGCTCCAGAAAGCACGTAAATCCAAATGTAATCCTACCTGTATAAGAGTCCGATAGGTCAAAAGATGTGATGCATCTGGGGAGTTGTAGCATAGAGCACTCTTCTTGCCCTGACGAGTACAGCATCGATTCCGAAAACTAGTGTGGGTTGATCTCTTCTCTTCATTTAAACATCTTTCTTACCGAAGAAACTCTCTACTTTATCGTTATTTTCGTAAAAGGTGCTCGGCTGTAAGACATTCACAGCAAAAACACGCCTTGCTAACACAAAGAAAACACTTTCCTTTCCCCCTTTATATGTCTAGAATTAGGCCGATTTGTTTGCAAGATCTTTCCGTCTACGAAACACATTATCAAAGGACTGCTTCCCTGTTGGTTAAACCGTGGTCATCTTCAAATTCAATATCAACAAATTATTGTCATGGACCCAAAAGTAATCAAACGCAATTCATATCAGTGGGCAATGTTAGTGCTCCCATAGTGTTCCCCATCTTTCGGCTATCCTCGAGTAGCTCTTGGACTTGATAAAGTAAAAGAAATAATATTCTAAGTTTTGGTTTTAAAAAAATACATACACAACGAAATGCACAACGAAAAATATAAAATGATAAAATATTTTAAGTGTAATATATCTACGGCATCAGTTAGCCCAAGAAAGGTGTGACACCTGGATTTTCATTACGGACACTGAAAGGAATGGCTAAATATACAATGGGGGTTGTCACTATGCATGTGTCAAACCCCTCCTTCCACTAACCTGACTTATTGTGGCGTCGTGTCTGAACAGGTGCGAGCGATAAAACGTGCGATGATAGCGACACCTACATTCGTTATCAGCAACGAAGAAGAATAACTAGTATTATCAGCAGCTGGTGCGGAGACGAATGCATTTTTACCGTTGCTATGCAACGACGTTGTCATCTTAGCAGGCGGCATTGAAGTTGCTAATGAAAGAAACGCTATTGATGTGACTGTGCGTTAGGCGGTAAAAAAGTGGACGCAGAACGAGGTTACCCAGTAAAAGAAATAATAGAAACAAAAAAAGGACCCTTTCTTAAGACGCGTCCATTCAATTTGCGCGTTTAGCGATGCAAATGCAATTTCAAACTTAAGCGTGAGAGACCCACGAAAATAATATTAACGAGCGGGACTCCGTGGAAATTCCATGGCTGCATCACTCTAAATATTCTTAAAATAAATAAAAGGTATTTTATTTATTTATTTAAAATTTTAGCAATGTAATTCTTTTTAAAGCAATAAATGTTCTCTGTCTCCTTAGTGTAGAAATAATTATTGACTAAATATTTTTCAAATTAATAAAACGAGTGTCATTTTTTCAAATATACTTGTTTAAAATTGTACTGTTTTAGTCAACGAGACGATATAATTTGATTTTGGAACAAGAAGGTAAATCTTAATTTCTTAACATTTTAAATTATATATACAAAACAAATAGTTATAAGTCATTTAGAGGGAGAGGGAGGGAGAGGGAGGGAGAGAGAGAGAGAGAAAAAGAAAGATCGGGTATAATGTTGTACTATAGGTGTTCTCAAATATAAATATAGTGTGTGCGTATGGTCAGAATATCATCTCTTGAAAGCTGGCACTTATAATCCAGTCTTATAATGTGATAGTCTATTGATTTTATCTCTAAGATTAATCACGTCTTCCTTGTGAAGAATGATACGTTTCTTTTTTCGTTGTAAGGAATCTCTTGAGACAAGAGCTCAAGGGAACGGCCTCGAGTCAACTCCATTGCTTGTTGGTCAATGAATTGCGGAGCACAGACTCGATTTTCCAAGCTTAGTACGGGACGTGTTCTTACTCAAGCAAAAGCGACAATCGATTCATGTTCTGGAAAAGATTGCATCAACTGAGATGTCGCGGATTTAATTGGGAGCGGATTCTCATGCGAAGACTTAGAAGCGCACCAAGTGTAACAATATTTAGATGCGGATGTGTAAAAATAAGGTTAGAATCGAAAGTTTCCACGCGAAATAGAGAGTGGAATTTTCCATTAGAAGTTGATTTAGAGCGACGTTGATATAGCGAATGATCAGATCAGACCAGGTCTTTCTCTTTTGACTGACTCGCGCGTGTAAGAGAGATGTCGACGAGATTTAAATAACTGCTCTCTCTCTCTCTCTCTCTCTCTCTCTCTCCATGTTTGAAAGTATATGTGTATATATGAAAAAAGAAAATACCCCCCCCCCAATAACCCAAATAATTTATTTTTTATTTGGGTCGAACTGCTTGCCTTTAGAACTCTCTCCCTGCTCTATGTATCCCCAACTTGCAGACATTTAAATTAAATGTAATGTGAACAAACATCTCCTGCACAATTCCTCACTTTGGATACCCACTAAGTCTGGCCTCAAATTCACAGTAGTCCTTTATTTACGTCTCAGTGTCCATGTGCTTTGTTTGGGGGGGGGGGATCAAAGTAAATTAAAAAAACCCAACAAACTCTGCCCTCGTGGGTAGGCAAGTAACTCGGGACCTTTCGATGAGTTTTTCATTCTATCGATCGAGAAGTCATGAACCCGCGGGTACCACCAGAAGATGTATCATCGTCGCTTTCGTCTCAACAGAAGAAAGGTATTGTTCTCTGTTTGTGTTTCCGCTCCGTGGAACAGCCAGCCAGAGGAGGTCGTGACGATGTTTCCGATATTCAGGTTCAACTTGGCTTTGAACAAACATTCAGACTCTATATAGATTAAATATGTTCTGTCTTTTTTACATGGTTTGTTGCACTTTTTTCTATTTTATAATAATAAATTCGATTTGATTTGATCTGAATGCACTAAATGTTGATGAAACTAGAACGTACGCTTCGCTTTTGATGCAACTTTATCGGTGGAAGAATTTGAAATTAAACTTGGATTTAAAAAACGTTAAGACAATGAAAAAAATCAGGTGAGAAATTCAAGAGAGATTCCGACCAAAACCATAAATGAAGATTTGAAAGCATTTTTAGAAAATAGATTAAAAAGAAAAACTGACAGCGAAATTATATTGAATTTATCGAAAAATATTTAAAATCTGTTTAAGGCGATTAACAAGAAAAAAGAAACACTTCTTTAATTCTGTCCGATTTGCATCGAATTAAAAGCAAAAGTATCGAAAATAGGAAAGAAAAAAAAACATGGCGCCCGGAATGAATCATGGCCGCTACTTTTAACGTAGTTTTAACGTAGCCGCTTTCATATAAAAAAATGGATAAAATATTTGAATGCAGAAAAGATGCTAAAAGAACAAGGCACATGATTTAAAGTTATTAACATCAGGTGGAAAATACAAACATCAATTCAAAAGAACATTTTTCAAAGAATTCTTTCAATTATTAGGACAACTGTTTTTTAGCTTAGGTGTTATTCTCACAACATTTCGGCCGATGTAAATTCCGATCTTCTTCCTGTGCTTCTTGTCGAACTCAGGTATCTTTATGTCGAACTCGGGAATCTGTATCCCCCGTAACCATATATATTCTGAAACTACTTTAGCCAGGGTACTTGGATAAGTATATTTATTTTTGATAATAGAAGGAACAATACTATTGTAGTATATCCGTTCACACCGGACAGTCATAAAAGGAAATATGAACTTTGATTTTTATGGAGATAGACCCCAATATATGTTCTGAAAGTAAATTACCCAACGCACTTGAATAATTATATTTCATTATTATTCGTGCCGGATGCCTATAAATAATTTTTCAAGACTTAGATATATAAGGATCCTCATATATTAAAGGAAAACTAAGAGTATGCTTTGATGAAGTTGAAGACTATATATTTACCGAAAATTATTTCAATAAATGTTACTGTATTTATACTCCTTCTCATCAAATTGATGAATAGTATCGTGACCTTCGTAAGAGAAGGTCTTTCCATGTGGTCTCGTTTTTCCGATTTTTTAACGAAACAAAAGCATACGTTGAGTGATGAAAATGATTTGATAAGCCTCCCAGAACGTATAAGCATTATTTTAAAGTAAACTTTTAGAAATTGTAAAAGTCACTTACGATGATTCGGTAAACGCCGCCATTGTGACTGATCGTATTTGCTCAGAGAGGTGTTCCGGTAGTTGTATGTGTGACATTGAATCTGATATTCCAGTAATTAATACGGTGCGTGAATTTGAGTTACGTAGGAGATCTATTTGTGAGAGACAGATGGATCGGAAATGTAAAGATATTTTTAAGGAATACATTTTCGATGAAACACGCATTAGGAATTGCTGTAGCGGAAATGTGTACCATATTAAGATTTTAGTGTGAAGTCTATAATTGCCAAAGTTAAAGGGGAAAAAACGACTTTTCTTTATATATAAGATGTATTGTATTGAAAATAGTAGAAGAAAAAAAAACAAGTTCGTGTTTTTTGTGCGGTTGATCGCTGGTATGGAAGGGTAGAAAGATAAAGAATTAAAAATTTACAAACATTATTGTAAATTAGGCACAATGCCAAATTGATTTTTGGGGGAAGGGGGAGGGAACTCTAAACTATACTCTATGCCCATAACACCACGTTTACTATATGGGGCTAAGACACTTAAAATATATCATCAATGATTATGAAAGATGATGTGGATTGAGTCAACCAAAAATAAAAAATAAATAAAGAACCAAATAAAATTCTAAGGTTCCTCCACTCTTTTCTAGCTGTAGACTGCTCACTGTTTTCTAGATGGTTAAAACTCGAAAATAATCAGCTTGATTCCTAAGTGGGAGTGCGAATTTAAGCAATAGTAAAATAGAAATAAACTTTTTACCCTCGGCTTTTAAAAACAGACTTGCGATTGAAGCTACTACGTGTACGTTTTTTGCGTTTATTTTGACTGACTCCATCGATTCAAAAACTCTTAAGAAATATACAATTTTTGTCAACCATAAGTTTTGAAATTATATTGGTAGTTTGTTTTTATTTTTAATATTATAAAAAATCAATTTCATAAAAAATTATATAAAGTTTACAGGCATCATTTTTGGTACATCTATAACTGAAGGTCCACACGAACCCGAATGAAAAGGTTGAGCACAAACAGTCAATTAGTACCGACATTACATGAAACAACTTTTTCAATTATTTCTTGACTTAAGATAAGGTTCAATTACCCCCTCCACGCACACACACACGCACACACACACACACACACACACACACACACACACACACACACACACACGCGCGCACACTGTTAAATGGGTTTAATAAGTTTCTTCAAATAAGTAAGTTAATAAACTTTATTTTATTTATTTATTTTTGAGGAAGTTTTTAGGGGGTAGTGGGGTAGTGGGGGGGGGGAGCTAAAAATGTTTTAAAACTTAACCCCATCCGGTTTTGCTTTCGTATATTTTAGTGTCGTTTGCGGTTTTTATTCGTAAACTGCCTTGACCATTTCCGGTTTGTTCCGTAAATCGCAATTTCAAACCTTCAGTTCGTATAGATCTCCAGTTATAGGAGCACCTCCATTAAATTTTTGTTAACAAATCCTTGCTCTAAAAATGCTAAATATGTTTTGGAGTTTTATCTTATAAACAGATACAGGAAAACAGACGGATGCCCTTAATTTCTATGTAGATTAGTACTGAGAACACTTTTACAGAATTGGTATCATATATTTGAAGTATACGGTGCAGTAAGTATTTTTTTCGAATGGCTGTCTCGCTTAAAGGCCAGAAACCGAATCATGTAATCACTTAGCTTAAAAAGGTCAAGTATGACTAGGTTAATTGGAAAATTTAGTCAAAAGAAAATTACGTATATAAGAAACGAATTCATATTATTTTACTTTAAGTGTAACTATTAAAACTATTTTCATTTTTATTTAAATCGCCAAGTTGTTCTTTATTAATTTTACTAGCATAGTTATAGAGCGTTCGTCGGAGGCATGAACAACAAAATAGGAAAGTTAAAAAATGTGTAACATCATTCTTGACCCCCCTCTGTCTCATTCTCTGTCTTTCGCAACTGGAAAATATCGATCTAAATGTCGCCCCCCCCCCCGCGATTAATGTTGTTCCTGTTTACACCTAAAAGAGTGAATATTACAAAATGTGTGCATATTCTGTCCGAGGCAATGCTGAAAAAGAGTATGTCAGCTTTATAGGTGTGTCTTGTGTAGTTTTAACTTTTAGATGGGCACACACAAACAAACAATTTTCCTTTATATAATAGGTTAGAAACTAGCTGTACCTACTTGGTGTTGCCCGGGAATCTTTTAACTTTAATTTATGGTTTTGCTTTCGAAAGATCTGGAACAGACGTCGGCTTTTTTGCTTATAACGTGACCATTCAAAAATCGAAAGTCATTTTGAAGTTTTGTGACTTACATATTGAACGAAAAAAAAAAGCAAATATTATAATTTTGTGTTCTCAACCCAAACGAAGAAAACACAACGAAACCTAATATCTTTATATATTTTTTGTTATTCTATGAGAGAAGGCACTGTTCGTAGATGGGTGGCGAGAACAAGCTACGCTCAGTTCCGATTTTCGGTTACATGGGCAAACTAGTGCGCGCGAGGTGTATTTGGGGATCGTTTCTAGTTGTGTTCGAACGAAGCCACGTACATTCAGAGGATGGATGGGTGTTTTTTTTTTAAAAAACAAAAGCAAATAAATTACAGCCCAAAAGCTCAAAAACAAATAAAGCAAAAAACTTCTTCAAAACATAAAATAAAGTTGATTCACTTAATAATTTGGAGAAAATCATTTATTACTTGCGTCTATTACAATTGTCCGCTCGTTGTCTTTGTCCGAATTCGGTGCTTGATTCCGCAACCTGTCACGTGGTTTGGGTCACTGCTGTAACTCGAGTACGAAATTTCTTTTTAAAACAGCATCGTTTATGTTCAATACTTTTTGATGGCGACAATAACGCGTTGATTTCAAAGTATGTCTATTTTTATTAGTTATTTAACTTCTACTTGGAAACCACCATAATTATTAATGTAATAAGCATAGCATTCGAATAGGCGATCCAAAATACTCAAGTCAAACCTAAAAAACAGACAAAATGCAGGTTAGGGTTAAGATTAGGATTTTTAAAATTATTTATTCAAGAGGATCGAATCCATCTATGTCATTGACTAAAGATCATTTCCCATAAGCTCACATAGATATCTGTCCACTGGCATTTATTCTGCATTTTGTAGAGTCTAACCTGATGCATGTCACGACAGTATGTTATAGACGTGTGTGGCACTGCGCATAATTGGCGAGGTTATTTATTTAGCAAATCACATTTTTCCATTAGTGACTGGGCTCTTCTACAAAGTTTCTATACCATTCGATAAATAAATAGCGTTACAATTATTTATGTACGTTAAGCTCTAAGCTGGTAATAATTAAAGTCTTAATTAATAAACGTTGCAATCACTCGTCTTGATCAGTTCAATCGAGTGATTCTAGCTGACAGCCATTTTCCATTATTCCACTTGTGAGAGATTTCAATAACGCTGATCAATTACTGTTCGTTGATCAATTCACCGTTTACCAATTCTACGTTTGGTTCGTTGGTTGCTTGACTTAAAGGCAACATAGTTAAATATAAACTGTTTGTTAGACAACGACTCCGGTATAAAAAGATAAAAAAAAACTAATGGGTTATATTGAAGCGATTTGATCTCAAAATGGCTGCCAAATGTCAGCAATTAGCTTTGTATGATTTTGCAAGCGATGAAAGGGCTAATTTATCCACGGTATTAATTTGTTGTCCGATTTTTGCGGATTTTTTTTTTTTACAAATATTAATTTGTTTTATTCGATTTCAGAATTTCCTACATTAATTGTGACCTAGCTGACTCTCATAAAAATCATACTGAGAGGAAGTCGGACTAACTTTTACTCCCAGACAAACATCTACTACCACTCCCCCATCTATCACCGGGACTTTCTCCTTCATTGGATGACTTTTCCAACTCCGCTCGTGATTGTTTCATTTTTTCCGTGATATTATCTTTCACCCATTATAACTTCACTAAGTAAATACAGATCGCTCTTTGAGTTTATGTTCTTATTTTTACGGCTGGTTACAACCTATTCAGGAATAACAATATTTAATTGCCGCTGATTAAAATTAAACCTTTAAAAATAAAACATGGCGTCTTCTTTTCGCCATTCCGAAAATAATGCTCATACATACATTCTACTACTCATACATTAAACTATTTACGTGTACTTTCGGAGTCATCGTATCTTACTTTTGTCACTTTCTAGGCGTTCATTTTAAACGTTATGCGAGGCTTTAAAAAAATTTTTCATTAATAAAAAAACTCCGATATAAACTACTTAGAATATACACAGAACAATACGCTTACCCGCACACAAAAATGCCTCAGTCTAAAATGATTTCTTAACATAATTATAAATAAATATAATTCCTTCGCTAAACTTCAACATGGATTATTTTTAATATTTCTGAACATTACTGTAACTACTTTGTCTATTTTAATTTTATTAGGAAAATTAAAATTCACATTAAAATGAAGTATATGTTGTGGGTAAATGATGAGTTCAAAGTGGTAAATACAACATTAAAATTGTGTATAGACTATCCAAAACGGTTTCCGTTGCTTTTTAAATAATATTTAATTTTGAATAATATTTAATGAGGAACCATTTCGACTTTAAATCTATTTATTGCCACGCATAAGAAAACGCGTTTGAAATATACTACAAGAACCGTGTCAGTAATGTTGGTTTTCTCCGGAAAGTCGAAACTGCTTATGTCATGACTGCACATTTCTGGATACCAAAAAAATACTCCTTCTCATTCACACACAGTTATCCCCCGGGCAACGCCGGAACACGAGTTATGCTAGTTTTTAATATAAATCTATTGTGTTTTTTAAAACTATTAGTTTTATTTGAATAATCCCCCTTGAAAAATATTGAAAATTATATTTTAATAAAGGTTTTTGTAATTTATTCTTTTTTTTATTAAGTAATTTTAATTAATTTCTGTTAATATGTACAAATCATATATATATATATATATATATATATATATATATATATATATATATATATATATATATATATATATATATATATATATATAGGAAAATCGGACAATAAAATTACAAATGAATAACATCAAACATTAATAGTGCTTCTGCTGTTTCACAATGCCATGTTAGGCCTCTCATGTTAGGCCTCTTACACCAAAAATTACGCAAATTCATCCAGTATTTATTAAATTAAAACAAAAAAACATTTTATCTATATGTCGCTATTTTTCTTATATTTTGACTTTTTCCGAATGTTTACTTCGTAAGTTGAAATGTCTACCGATATGTAAAATCGTTTTTTTTTTAAATAATTATAATTTAATAAATACTGGATGAATTTGCTTAATTTTTTATGTGCAATCTGATTTTCAGTTAACACGTAAGTACATAACAAAGTTTATACATTTCTGTAAATATTTTAATGTCATTGTGTAACAGCAGAAGCAATCTATTAATTAACCGTTTAAAAGTATTTATGCAAATTAGGCATACAAATAGCTGAGTTATAGTATTGCTCTCTGTACAGTATTTCAAAAGATTATGTTGGAGTAACAGTGATCAGTTTTGATGGTAATCTAGATATGAAAAACATTCCGCATTTATTCATTTAGATTTACCCCGTTATTTTCGATGGGGGATGATGTACACTAGTTTATAAAAGTATTGTTAGAAGTAACACCAGTGGCTCGAAATAAATGATGAGATCGGAAATGATGCGAGAAGAGGAGATTGCCTGGATGTGCGATAAAAATAGAAGGTGGAATTCAGCTGGCAATCTAAAATAAGACCAGGCGTAAAAATCAAGAAATGAAGAAATGGAAGGACGAGAAGACGGCGTGGATTTTAATTATTTAGCAGCAGGAACACTCGGTGTTGTCTGCGAGTGAATACAAAGTCCTGTGTACTCTTGCCCCTAGCACGGAAATTATAATTATATTCCTAATTTTTAATTTCTAATTTCTTTTCTCAAATTATAAATAAAAATAAAATAAAATAAAGGTGATGCATTTGCTGTTTATGAATGTCCGGCGTGAACGAAGACCCCATGATATTATTGTAAAAAAAAACTAATACAATATTAATAACACTATTGGATTACTATTGAAATTTTACTCGAGAAGAGTTGTGTGTTATCTTGATATTATATCCCAGGACTGAGAGTAAATAGGGATAGCGGGTGTGCGTGTCTACGCCGGGTCTCTCAATTTTTTTCTTCTGAATTTCACAGCCAATTTATAAAAGTCCCCCAGTCATAACGGTCATTAAAAAAATCCTCCATTTTTTGCTAATATTGCCACTTATCAAAGCTAAAAGCCACTCGAGGAAATAACGGTTACAGTTGATAGATTGATGAGACGATCGAAAATAATAATTGCAACGAATAAAATGTATTGACTGATGGTTTACAACAAGTTTTTATTGATATTAGTTTTCAAGATGACCATATTGTAGTCCTCAGGGAAGCTATCTTTCGGCATTCAAAAGTATTTTTTAACATGTTTTAAAAGTTAAATGGTTGTTAATGTCATGTTGTTTTAAACTATTTATAAAATTATTAGAAATTCCAAAACTTTCAATCTTTGAATTTAATGAGGATTTACTAATTCGATAGTTTCAAATTTCGAAGAGTCACAAAGAGTTTAATTCTTTTATTTTTTTTAACTATTAACAAAAGATTTAGATGGCTGACTTGTTTACTAAGAAACGGAAGTGCATTGTGGTGGATTTATTTTATAATTAAAGTATTTTTTTAATAAGATTTTTAAAAGTTCGCTATTGTAGTTTTGATTTTAATAAATAACTGATTGATAATAATAATAATAATAATAATAATAATAATAATAATAATAATAATAATAATAATAATAATAATAATAATAATAATAATGTGCAAGTCACGTAGATACGAGAAACACGAAAAGTGGTCACAGAATTTTAATTATATAGAGATTATAATTAGAATAATTTTCATGGCGTCACTTGTTGTGTTGAGAAATAATGACTGGGGAAATATAATTAAAGTGTGAGTTAAAAGTTGCACAATTATTTTGGATGAACCAGATTAAAAAAGCAAACTTTGCAAGTGAATAATTAAATATTTCCATTTTAAAAGTTAAACAGACGAATTTTCTTTGAGATTCCTTACTAAAAAAAGAAAAGAAATTCACTCATATTTATTCGAATGAATTTTCCTTATTTATTTTTATTTTTTTTAAAAATTATTTGTTCTTTTTATTCTTTCATTCTTTCATTCATTATTTTTGTATTCATTCTCTTATTCTTTTATTCTTTTATTCTTTCATTCTTTCATTCATTATTTTTGTATTCATTCTTTCATTCTTTTGTTTTTTTATTCTTTACTTTTAATCATTTATTCGTGTATTTATTTATTCTTTTATTAATTCATTCCTTCGTTATTTTACTGATTCTTTTTCTTTACTTCATCGTTTTATTCATTAATCATGTTTTTAATTCATTCATTCTTTCATTCAGTTATTCTTTTATTTATTCGTTCAATTCTTTACTTCCATTACTTGTTCATTCTCTTATTCCTTCATTCAATTATTATTCACCCATTTTTACTTTCATTTATTCATTCTTTTATTCAGCCATTCTTTTATTCGGCCGTTCAAACTGTTATTCATTCAAACTGTTATTCATTATGTTTTTTGTATTAATTAATTCATTCTTTTATTTATTCACCCATTTTTATTTTCATTCATTCTTTTATTCGTTCATTCTTTTATTCATATTTTACTTTCATTCATTCGTTCTTTTTATTCATTTTAATTTTACAACAGACAGACCAAACAAGGCTTCTTGCGTTTCTGCTGTTTTTATTGTTTTAAAAATCTGCTATACCGTTACCGGCTTTGGGTTGGTTCGTCTGGGTTTTCCCGGTAAATCAATCCTCTTTTCGGTTTAATTCTGGAACACAATATCTCCAATAATCAATTCATTGTACACGATTAATTAAATACAAGTTGCTATTTCTTGCATAGCTAGAGTAAATTGCGGGTTCATAACTTTCTCACCAATATTGTGCTAAACTCGATGTGAAGCTAACATATCCAATTACATAAGCTGCGATAGCATCCACTAAGCCAATCACATACACCGTTACTTATTGATATCTCTTCATTTTCCGTTATCATCGCTTTGCCCAGAGAGTCACCCAGTGTTGTACTTTGAGTGACTCAACCCTGGTATACGGACGAATTGTGGCTTTATAGAGATACAGGATACTGCCAGATGTGAGTTTTCTAGCCCGGTAAGGTAACACTTGCCGAATAACATCAATCATGTTACTAGCTTTATTTGACTTAATGCCTGTTCTCAAACCCTCTTCCAAATCAAGGATAGAGAGGCCATTCGAGAAAATATTCATGTCTTAATTTGTTTTAATCCAAATAAAAAATGATGTTAGTTTATCTGTTCACTTTGCGTAGAGAGAAAAGATGGCTATCTTGCCACTTTGCGAAATTCGAACGGTAATATTTAGGCGTTGTGGAGAAATACATCGAAAAAGACATACTATTCTGAAGGTTCAGGGAAATGAACATCCATAGTGAAAGGAAAGGCTGAAGAATGCTAGCATAATTGAGGCCTTGAAAATGTAACATTATAGACGGGTCTTGTGTCACACTTGGGCTGCACCAAATTATTGGATGCCATAGAAAAGTGGTACGTAGAGAGTCAAATGGGATTAATGTGTACATACTACACTATTTGTTAAATCTAAGTAGCGAACCATCCATCCATGGAATAAATGAATATCGGACTCCATTATTTCAGACGTCCGCATTGCCTGTTGCGTATACGTTCTGTAAACATTCTGGCTTAGTGGAAAAAACAATTAACGAACATATATAGCCGGTTTTCTTTCATTTTCTTTCTTTCCATTTAAAAATTTATATTTTCATTAATTTCCTTTCTTTCTTCAATTAATATTTTTGATTTATTTATTTTTTAATTTTTTTCAGTTCATATTTTCACTCATTTTCTTTTTTCTTAAATTTATATTTTCACTCATTTCCTTCTCTCTTAAATCTATATTTTTATTCGTTTTCTTTCTTTCTTTCTTTCTTCAATTTATATTTTTTATTTATTTTCTTGTTTTTCTTTCTTCAATTAATATTTTTGATTTATTTATTTTTTATTTTTTTCAGTTCATATTTTCACTCATTTTCTTTTTTCTTAAATTTATATTTTCACTCATTTCCTTCTCTCTTAAATCTATATTTTTATTCGTTTTCTTTCTTTCTTTCTTTCTTCAATTTATATTTTTTATTTATTTTCTTGTTTTTCTTTCTTCAATTTATATTTTCATTCATTTTCTTGTTTTTCTTTCTTCAATTTATATTCTTATTCATTTTATTTTTTGCCTTTTTCAATTAATATTTTCGTTTATTTTTCGTTTATGTTCGACATGCCAGTGTCGCAGATTTTGTACATGATGTGAACTGCCTTTGATGTCTTTGTTGATGACCAGGCTGTAATCAGTAGGGAAGCAGTCCTTCAATAATGTGCCCCACAGACTGAAAGCCCTTACAAAGAAGTTCTTTCCATGGAAATTCCACCCGAGGATAGACACGTGAAGGAAGAAAGAAAAAAGACTTTATTCGTTGTTGTAGTACGACAGGGTAGGAACCAAAGATTGAAGCTCAGTTGAGCACCTTCCATGGAAATAAAAATAGAGTAGATAGAGACTAGCAGCGTCTTTTCTGTGAGAAAGGGGTTGTATGCAAGAGAAAACTTCCTTTTTCTTCCTAATGCATGAGAAGCCCCGTCGGATTTCCGCGGTAGGAGCGTCTCAGGCGATTAACAATAAACTAAGTGAGAGAGAAAGCAAAGTCTGGGAGGGTGGACCTCCTAGAAATGTACAGGACAATACCGGCGGAATCAAGGCCCGAAGGCCAAGACGGTACCGCTCTACAGAGCGTAGCACCCATCGGAACAGATACTATACTCTGATCTCAGAAAAAAGGCCAATGGAGGTTTTTTTTTAATCTCCAAAGTTTTCAATGGATGTTTCTTCTTCTTCTTCTTCTTCTTCTTCTTCTTCTTCTTCTTCTTCTTCTTCTTCTTCTTCTTCTTCTTCTTCTTCTTCTTCTGAATCCCTGGCAGATTCCCGAAGACTGTGATGCTTGTACTGCATCAACGAACAACACGGAAATGAGGAGAAGACCGCGTGCGACGAGCCAAATACTTTATACGCTTGATGTATTTTCCCATCATGCAGTAAGTTTTATGTTTTGTTTACCGTCTCCCCTCCCCATCTATTTTTCTTTCCTCCATGATCACCCCGGCCAGTTTCTCCCAATTTTTACACAATCGGAAGCTTTTCAAACAAACGCTAACACTTTGACCTTATCCTTTCCTAGATTGCGCTTTCTTTCCTTCTCGGAGCTCCCCCCCCCCTTTTCCTAACTTACAGTTCCTCACTCTTGCTCTCTTGATAACTCTCATCTCTTCTTGCTCTCTGAATTTGTAGCTTCGCCCTCTTCTTACTCTCCTCGGATCCCCCTCCTCTTGCTTTCATCGGAGCTCCTTTTTTCTCTTCTCGCAGCTCCCTACCCTTGCTCTCTCCTAACTAATCTTCTTGATATCCTCGGAGCTCCCTTTCCTAATTCTCATAATTTGCAAGCACTTCATCATTTTATTCTCCGAACTTTCAGGGGTTTTTTTTGTTATCATAGTTCACCCCCAAACAAGGTAGACCGCCACTGTAAACTTAAGGGACTACTGAAGATTAGGGTGAAAGTTTTGAGGGTCATCTTAAATTGGGAGCTGTGCAGCGTTATATCTATTCACATTAGTTTTAAATTTCTGCATGTCGGTACAGTACAGTTCACATTCCTGCTCTCTTCGGAGCTCCTTTCTCTTCTCTTTCTTCTAACTTGCAGCTCCTTACCCTCGTTCTCGCAGCTTCTCCTTCTTTCTATCCAAGGAGCTCCTTTCTATTCCGACTCTAACTTTAAACCTATTCCGCTTCTCGTTCTTCTAACTGGTAACTCCTTCCACTTTTTGCTTCCCGAGCCTCCCCTTCCCTCCATTACTTTTCTAACTTACAGCTCCTTCCCTGTCTCGTCCTCCTAACGTGACGCTCCTTCCTCCTCTCCATTCCTTTGCGCTGTTTTGCCTCCTTTCTTTCCCAGTCGACCTCCACCTCTTCGTCCTTATTAGCTTCTCGTGGCCAGGCTCCGCTCGCTGTAGCCAGGGAGATGTAAGCATCGAGCTTCGAATACACACGCCTGAACCAATCTGTGGATATCTTCACCAAAACGTCGAAACTGAAAGTGAAACTAAACACACAAGCGAAAAGGAAGGAAGAGAAGTAAAAAAAGAACAGACGAATCGCGTTCACGTTGTCTAGGGTACGTGAATCCATCGAGCGTCAACAACTCGCTCTATTCATCGAACTCGGCGCTGCCAACTCCGGTAAGTAAACTAATATTTTAGAATTCCTTTTCATCTACGGGGGAAGACCTTTTCCAGTGGCCAATGATCGTGGCATCATCAATACACAAACTTATTTACGATTCATCATTTGTGTCGTTTTAGTTTTTTGCTAGAAATAATTTCTTGCGTGCTTTGCGTATCACTTTTATAACATGCACGTCTTCACAGATATTGTGTTTTTTTCTGTTTTGTTTTTCTTTAATAATTTCTGACATTTTTAACCACGTTTCATCACCCTTAATTCCATGGATCTATCAGACTTACCGTTTGTGCGTATATATATATATATATATATATATATATATATATATATATATATATATATATATATATATATATATATATATATATATATATATATATATATATACAGATATCTACACATACATATATACATACACCCACCCATATATATATATATATATATATATATATATATATATATATATATGTGTGTGTGTGTGTGTGTGTGTGTGTGTATGGGTGGGTGTATGTATATATATGTATATGTAGATATCTGTATATATGTGTGTGTGTATATATAAATGTGTGTGTGTGTGTGTGTGTGTGTGGGTGTGTGTAGATATCTGTGTGTATCTGTATGTATATAAAAGCATTTAGAATTTATTACTGTTATATAGTTCTATTTGAAATGCTGGACATCGAATGGTCTGATGTTTTTATTCGGCTCGTTTACGATTTTGAAAACTTGATTTTCTCACATTATTGTTATTTTTATTATATATGTGTGTGTGTATACGTATGTGTGTGCGTTTGTATGGTATATGTGTATAGCGTATTGATTGTGTATACCCCATGCCAGTAGACAAAATAAGTTCTCATATGTAATGCAAGAGTAGTATATACATTTTATTTATAAACTATACAACACACTACACGCACACACGTGTGTGCACACGCACATTCACGCACACACACACACACACACACACACACATATATATATATATATATATATATATATATATATATATATATATATATATATATATATATATGCAATACAATGCAGAGGTGTGACGGATAGACATTGTATTGCCTTCTAAGTATCACATTTCTCTTCAACCATCGGTATTTTCAGTTTTACGGTCACAGTTGGTATTTTTAATGTCCATTAAAAAAATGCTATTACAAAAGTAATTGAGAACTTTTGATATTTCTCCTATAACACTGAATTACATTAAATATTAAAAATTTAATTAAAAAAATCTTTATTCATACAATTATTCTTACTCATTTCTAAACACACATTTTTTCTGGATAATAAAATTCAAAATATTTTCAAAAGGCTACCTTAGTGAATTTTATTTTCCATTAAATTAAACCCAGAAATATGATTGAAAATAAGCTACTGGGGTAGCTTTTTGAAAATATTTTGAATTCATTATGTTTTTAAATGGGTAGAAACAATTGTATTGTAAAAAAATATTTTTTTACACAAATTTGTAACATTTTTTTTTTGAGCTCTAGTAATATATAAACTATTTTGTTAATTGACCCAACTTTTGTGTGAATTTATAAAGTATTGTAGGATCTTCGTTTGCGCTACCAAATCACCGTACTTATAAAATATATAATAATTTGACTACACACGGTTTCACATTAATTTCTGGACAACGCCGGGTATTCCTATGGAATTGGGTTGATTATTTTGCATAGAGAAACAATGGATACATTCTAAAATAATGCTTGCGCGATTTGGAGTTTATATGAAGCAAGGGTTGCACAAAACTAACAACACCGGCCTTGCTTGAATTAAGCGGTGTATATTTATATAGTTATGATTTGTTTGTGGTTGCACAAAACAATCCCATGGCCCTTACAGTATTTAATGGTATTTTTCTGGCACACGCTAGGAAGTAAGTGTAGTATCTGTTCCGATGGATACTGCACCCTGTCCTGTGCAGTTCTAGGAGGTCCACCCTCCCAGGCTTCGCCTCCCTTCTTTGGGGAGGAGTAAGTTTATTGCTTACTGCTTGAGGCGCCCCTACCGGGGAATGCCGACGGGGCTGCCCAGGCAATTTTTAAATGGCCAGAGTGCTCACTTCTCGAGCGCTGGCTTTTAACCCCACTTACTCGACCCAAGCTGTGGTCACATCTTACTGGTGGGAGTAAGATAAAACTGGCCTTGTGCCTAACTCCTGCAGAGGAGTAAATAAACATATCTGACTTCACGCATGTAAGTTGTTTTACTGGACTCTTCTTCAAAACACTCAGATGTCATCTCAGCCAAACTCGCTATGTATTGAACCCTATCCGATCGGATATATACCACGGTGATTATCTAGTAATCACTCTGAACTTATCTTACACACACATATTTTTAAAAATTCATATTTAAAATATAAATATTATAACATAAAGCTATATATATATATATATATATATATATATATATATATATATATATATATAATTTTCATTATGTAAACATAGAGAACAGACATATTTGGACAGGGTTAACTTGTAGGGTGAAATATCCTCATGTCAGGTTGTCCTGACAAACCCTTTTATAGAGAGGTATCTCGTAGGTAATTCAAACTGTCTGTATAAGTTGTCGAGTGCGGCCTTGGATGGATTCTTTTAACATTTCAGTTCATTTTGACGCTGTGCTTATTATTATTTTCATAAACATCTTCTAACGTGTCTGCTTCACCTAAAAAATCCAATCACCAAAGAAGTCGACCGTTTGGACCGTTTAACAAAAATCTTTGTTGAAAAAATTGATTGAGACCTTCATAAAAAATAGCAAACACTATTTGTTTGTATTATTTTGATTGTCTGATTGTATTCTTACAACGTTTCGACCGATGCAACCTCCAACCTTGCATCTTGTCGAACTTGTGAATCTGTACGGAATTTTGAACGGAATCTTTTATTTAATCCACGGGGGTAGCTTGCTCTTGTTCCGTCATCCATGACCGGGTATAAATTTGTAATTGTATTCGCATCCGAAATAATCCAAATTATCAATCATCATCTAAAAAACATAAAGTATTTGTTGTCCCGATATCTGTATATCTCTTTTTATATTTTTAGGTATGTGTATATGTTTTGTATATTTCGATTTTCGATTTTATAAACTATTTAATCGATCATTGTGAATTTTGAAACACGGGAGTAAGAATATGTAATGTGGTTTAATTTAGTTTTATGCAAAGGAGGCACAAAGGGGTGGCAGCTTTTTGCGAAAATTCAGATGTCTTCGATTTTTGTGAAATAGGAATAGACATCAATTAAATAAATATTACCCAAATTTCAGTTTCTTCCGGGTATTTCAAACGGTTTTTAGGGGGCATAATATCTTATTCCAAAATCCATTGAATTGAATTTGAATTAAGCAAGATTCCCTGAATTTCAATTTCTTCTTAAGACCTCTTAAGCTTAAGCCTTAAATTTTAGACATTTTCTAGAATTAAAATCATGCAATGGATTATGTTCTGTACATTATATCTTGATTTTAATCTTTGTAAGGGAACATTAGTGGTGCAAAACTGATCTGTTTGAGAAATTCATTTTACCCGTCCTCGGTATATATATATATATATATATATATATATATATATATATATATATATATATATATATATATATATATATATATATATATATATATATATACCTCTGCTTGGGGATATTTCTCCTCTCGAGAGTAGAAATTCTCCGACTCCACCGAACGTAGCAGATTTGAGGGCAATCCTCGACCAGAGTCAGGGAAGTCCGAGGAATAGGAGGAAAGAGGAGGAGAGACGAGCTGCCCGATCATCGAAAAGGCGACGGGCACTTTACACTGAACCCGTGCTGTAGGCCTATCAAACACGCCCTCGTGTGTAAGGGTTGCGAGTAAATATAATCAATCAAAGTCTATCGGTAAGTTCGGGACGGCCGGTCCACTTATACTGACTATGTACACAACGAAAGCGTCCCGCAGACACTACTCTTCTTACCATGTCGTAATATTTTCCGATTCTGAGAAATTGTGTGAGCGGAGAAAACTATTCTTAATAAATAAATAGTCGCTAAAAATGTAGTTTACTGTTATTTTCTGTTTGTTTTCTGTATTTGTTCTTATTTACTTGCCTCCCAACAGGGGTACAATTAAACAAAAGGTTTTTAATGTGGAGAAAAATCCAGCTCCCTCAAAAAGAGAACTTTGTATAGGGACAAAACTAAAAATTGCCTGAGTCTAGAAGGATTTCTCCTTCACTAACCGAAGACAGAAAAGATTAAATGTAGTAGCTCCTAGGTTAGTCTTTGTTGACCCAGAAATTCAGGTATCTTTTTTTACATTACCAGTCGAGAATACGTCCTCGACAATCAGTTCGACAGCTGTTGGGCTGAGGTGTGGTTCTGTTCAACCGTAGGCGGTTCACCCTCTCAGGCTTTACCTTCTCTCTGTGAAAAGGAGTTAGTTTATCGCTAATCGCCTCAGGCATTTTTTGCAGCTCCTCTAATCTCTGTTGCTTGTTTAACATGCATAGTAAATAAAACTGAAAATGGAAAGAAATGGCGAAGGAAAGATATTAGAGGAGAAATAGTAGGGTCACCAACGAGCAAGTGCCCGCTCCGCATGTATGGCGTTTTGTGAATGAACAAAGAAAGGAACTACAAACAGCAATAACATTTAGTGAAACATTATTTTAGTGAAAAATCAATGCATGAAACTTGTCAGAGATCTAGGGGAACCATAGAACATGACACGTAATTACTGAAATTTGATGGTCATAGATTAGAGTTTATTCGTACATAAAATATGGTTGGATTACAGAAAGGATTTGGAATCTGTCTGAAGCCGAAACTATACTATTATTTTGATTGATATACAATTCATTATACTATATTTTAATGATCAATTCAGTTTACTATACAATTTCAGACTACTAAACTATCTTTCTCAATTCAGTAGTGGGTTGGTAGTATAGTATCTGTTCCGTTATCATGATACCATTTTCCCAGGCATTACCTCCTTCTTTAGTGTAGCATCTGTTTTGTTGTAATGAGACCATCGTCCCAGGCACTACATGGGATGGGTAATGTATATGTTCGTTTATCATGATGCGATCCTCCCAGACATTACATCCTCCTTTTTTTGGGGTGGGGGGTTATAGTGTAATATCTGTTCTGTAATCATGATTCTATCCTCATCTCCCTTTGGGGGAGGGGGTAGTTAGAGGTTGCATATTTTGCGAGTACAAATAATAATACACATAAAGAAAAACATCATAACTGTGCCCCCCCCCCTGGTAGTGGGGCATCACGAAACGCCCCTGGGTGATGCTAATAGACATGTTAAGACCGCAATATTATTTTGAGAGGTTCAATGGTGAAACTGCTTCGTGCACGAATTTACTGATTTTTTTCTTTTTCCATTAAATAAGCGTCTTTTATTTTTTATTTAATTCGTTTGCTCGAGTTCTGCGTATGATTCATCATTGCTACCCCTCTCTACTTCTCTTTCTCTTTCTCTCTCTCTCTCTCTCTCTCTCTCTCTCTCTCTCTCGTTCTCATGTGCGAATATTTGTCAGATTAATGAGCGTCTGTTATCAAAGCAGAAAAACCGACGCATTTTCACATGGTGTAACCCCTCAGTAATCTAGGGAAATATTTCTCTGACCCCAAAACATTCATTTCATAACAGGCTATTTACAGTTTTTACACACAAACACAAATACACGCATACACACATATTTTTTATTTATATTTAGAATGTTTAAAATATATATTCAAATATAAATGTTATAACATAAAGTAATTATAATAGCTCAATAGTATAATGCAAGAGCAATGTTGTATTCAATGTGTTATTTTTTTATAGCATATCAATGTTATAAAGGACAGATTCACTTCATTTCATAAAACTTGTTTTTTTATTTTGCATACAATTGTTTCGGCTTACACCAATATACTATACAAAGCAAAAGGAGCACAAATATCTTGGTGTAACAATTATTTTATTCCAGCGAATAACGCAAATATTTGTTGTGTTATTTCCTGGCAATACCAGCTGCTCAAATGAAACTTTACTTCTCTATCTGTATCTTTCATATTTTTCTCTATTTTATGTACCTTCATATCTTGACTTAATTCGGTCTACTGACACTATTGATTTGCTTTGCTGTGACTCTTGCTTTCCCAGCCATTGAATTTATAAAAGCCGGTAATATCATGGATTAGTGTGTTTGGCACTTGTTTTTAACAGAAACTACGAAATGTCGACGGGAAATTGTTGTGGTAGTGAACCCGATGTAAGAATTAGTTTTATTATTATTGTTGGAGATACATTCTCACTACCACAACACTTTCGCGAAGACTAACCTTACATCTCTCCGACACTAGCTCCATTTGCCAACACTTAAAAACATGACTGCCCTCGTCTCAATATAGACACATACTTGTTAACAATACAAAAATAATACATAACGATACCAACACCAAAATATTAAAAATTCATCCCACAATCAATAATGTGAATTACAAAAAAACTAGTCACAACATTTTAAAGTGTCTAACATAGTAATAAACGTTACCAAATTCTTAGCGATTAAGCAATTACACGTTATAATCTTGAACGCGCTCAGAACGTTATCAAATTCTTAGTGGTTAAGCAATCAAACTTTTGAATCTTGCACGCTCTTAGAACGTCACGCTCTCATGTAACATCTCAATCCGTTATAATAATAATTTAAAAAACTAAGTAAAGACATATTTTTAAGAAACCAAAATTAACCAACGGCTGAAGATGATTTGACGAATCAAATCGAAAGTACTCGCGAAAAAAATGGGGAAAAAATCCTCACGGAACATACGTACAGCAATTTGACCGAAACACTAAATGGACCATAAGTCTTATCAAGAAAACACACGGCGTGTTAAATATATATATATATATATATATATATATATATATATATATATATATATATATATATATATATATATTAGGTATAAAACTTTTTATTTATACAAACCATTTTATTACACATTTTCAGACATGGTTCGGTCCTCGCTGGAAACCAACTTTGATCTCCCTAGGCTATTGTTTGATATGCCTTTCAACATCTACCTGAAGTCTACTTGACCTCCAGCAAGGACCGAAACACGCCTGAAAATGTGTAGCCAAAATGTTAAGCTTATATATATATATATATATATATATATATATATATATATATATATAATTAATTATAAAATCATATAACCTTCTGTAATTCGCTAAAATACCTAATATCTAGTAACTAATAAAAAACGAAAAACTTACGATATTTCCCAAATTAAATTGATTATTTACTATAAGAAATTAAATATATATATATATATGTGTGTGTGTGTGTGTGTGTGTGTGTATTAGACGTATAAAAGTATAAGTGTGTCTTCGTAATACTCGTAAGAGATGAAAGTATTCAAAGCGCTGAATTGATTCTATTATTTGACAACGTGCTGACTATGAATGTGTTTGAAGATTTGCAGCTGTAATATTCTGAATCGCTCGTCGACTGTAGCCTTGAAACGGATCCATCAAATAGGTAACATTTAATTACCGCCTGCCATTCACTAGAGGCTGACTCCTTTCAGACAGAGAAAGTGGCTTTGTGTATTTGATTTCATTATTCAACGACGTTTATGCTAATACGTGAATTCCCATGAAAGGGCGATTTCCGGTGAGCGTCTTCGATACAAACGAGGATTTCAAATATCCGGATTATTACGACAAGACGCGCCCATTGTCGAATGGAATTACACATCGGCAAAGCGCAAATTCCTTTGAAATCAAAAGACAGGTTGACAAACCTCTGATGGGAGTTGAGACCTTCGCTTTTTGTTGAGCTCTGACCCATACTTACAAGTTACAAAAGATTCGACGTTCAATTCAGATTCTCCTACTTTTAAAGGTGATTGTTAGATTACAGTGTCGATTTAAATTTACGACTGACACTACGCATATATACACACATATATAGCGAGAGAGGAAGGGATATTCACACAAAAAAGCAAACATACATGTCTGTTTGTCTGTCTGTCTGTCTCTCTCTCTCGCTATATATATATATATATGACGACAACGGGGAGATGGACAACAAAGGAGGAGGAGGGAGAGAAGGAGGGACTAAAGGTATATATATGTATGTATATATATATATATATATATATATATATATATATATATATATATATATATATATATATACATATTTATTCATTTTTTATTTTTTGATGGGTTGATATTTTTTATATTTATAATATAAAACTAAAAATAATACATTAATCACCTAAATAATAGTGTAATGGATTCGTCCAAACACTTATTTTTGTAAGTAACGGATAAATTTTATTAGACAGACAAACAGCACAGGTAAAGGAAATTTTTTTAATTCAAAAAAAAAAAAAAACTAATATAAGTTAGCAAAACATTTATATGGAACAAAACGTAGATTTAGTATAAGGAACGTTTATGTTTTTGTCTTTTAAGGGAAGTGGGGTCTGATCAACTCTGCTGGGAAGCCATGAAATTAAATACTGTCTTGTTTTTAAATTCCCGAAACAGTTTTTCATGGTAAACAACGGATGATCCCTTAAAATAGTGTTAGAAACAAACTAATATAATAACTGTAAAAATACATATATACAGACACAATTCCCAAAAGTAAGTAGCAGATTTGATAGCTCAGACGGTAGAATACATTACGGGCTGTGAATCATTTCCTCCACCAGAAAGCTCCACCAATATAATCTTTAGTTTTGTTTGGTAGAAAGAAATCCAACCGACTGCTCAATTGTGACGATTATTCTTCTAGTACACACACACAAGCCGTCACCGTCAGTCATATTTTAAACTTCCTCTCACATCAAATTAATATATATATATATATATATATATATATATATATATATATATATATATATATATATATATATATATATGATGAGTCAATGAAAAATAATTAGACCTGCAAATGGAAGCAAATCAATATCTTAGTGTTTTTAAAGCCATCATAAGAACACAGACTGTGCCCCTTTTTTTGTTTGATTAACTTAACTAACGACACCAGATTTTTTTACCTTTCTATCACCTCTTACACCCCCCATAACCCCCTCGGCCACATTCTCCCACCTAGGTTTTTAGTTTTTGTCAACTCATATCATCTCCACAGCGATGTATCTCTGATCTCCCACCAACAATCTAAGTATCTTGGCCAGAGCTTCCCTAAGTTATTTCCTTTGAAGTTTATCTGTATTCAATCTAAACTTTTAGACCCCACGGGAACTAACTTTTACCGTACTGACCAGAAACTATACATTTTTTTGACTCGGCTATCCTGAATTTTATTTTCCTTTCCCTCGTCTGCCTAAATATCATTATTTTCACACAGATTCATTCTTCTGGATTTACCAATACATTTGAACCCCATACTATTTGGATTTCCGTTTTTGGTGACTTACTCGTTTGAACTTTAAAATTAAAAAAAAAATACTTTTTCAAATTTCGAATGTCAACTTATCAATCACTACCTCCTCTGATGATAAGATTCTTTGAAAAGCCTGGCTTAAGGAATGAAAGAGAAGAAGAAGAAATATTTTTAATTCACTAAATGCTTGATTTGCTTCCATATTTGCAGGTCTAATTATTTTTCATTGACTCATCATATTTTTGCTCTATCCAGTATATTGAGTTTTCCTCACCTCACTAAATTCTCTAAAAAGTTACCTTTTAGTTATATATATATATATATATACAGGGTGGGCAAAAATAAGGGTCCTATTTTTAAAAATTCATAACTTTTTTATTTATTGATTTTTTTTTTTTTAGAATAAGTAAAGGACCCCTTCCGAAGCAAGAGAAAGAGAGAGAAAAAGAAAGAGGGGAAGGGAGAGAGAGAGAGAGAAAAAGAGACAGAAATTAATAAAGAGAGAGAGAGAGAACACAATATCATTTTACGCCTTTACGCCTATCTTTTTCTATATCTTTTTCCCAAAACCAATCAATTTTTGGACCAATTTACCGGATCAGATTAAGACCAACAATGGCGTTGAACATTTAAGACGAAATTGGATGTAATGGTAAAAAATGGAATTGAAAGCGTTTTTTTTATTTAAACAAATTAATACCACAAATCAAACATTGATACATAATTCAACATTTGACAACGGATGAATAATTGGATTTTTAAACATAAAAGTTTAGTGAATTTTTTTTTCAGCTACCAAAGAGCAGACTCAAAGCGTTCCCTCTAATAGTGACGATGGAGAGGCACTCGTAAAACCAAGTCAATTCACGATGGTCTCCGGTGTGACGCGTCATTAAAAGACCAAGTCTGTTCACAAAAGTCGCGCGTGGCGGGATACATCGCTCCACTCGTCTTCACAGCGATCGGTTGGAATCCGTATTTTAAGGACAAAATATTTAGCAGAATGTGGTCAGTATATTGATACTGTATTAACTGTGTCATTGTTTTTGTAAGGGTCGAGGAGTTTGTTTAAAAGAGATACTAAACATTGACCAGAGAAGTCTCGAAAGGTAAGCATGAAAATTTCTGGCCAATTGAATAATCCCGCTTCTGTCGTTCTTTGCTTTACCCACAATCTCTCCGTGGTGACTCTATTTCCTTGTGTAGCCTTTCTAAATTGATATAAAACAAAATCAATATTTTCTGCTGGGAATATAAGCTTTGATGGAATCAAGTTCTGTCTGAATTTAGAGCCAACTTTGGTATTTCAAAAGCACCTGGTAAAATCACACGGCTCTAATGTCTTTGCTTTTTAAACAAAAATCCATATATATATATATATATATATATATATATATATATATATATATATATATATATATATTATATAATACCGAAATTAAGCGACGTTTTGCCTGGCCAGTACCAGATGGGTGACCATTTGGGAATAGCAGGCGCTGTATGTAGACACTTAGTTATAGACAAATTAGCGTCGCCAACCCGCAGTGCCTAGCGTGGCGACTGTGGCAAACACCCCTGAATGACAATCACCAATAAGGTGGTCGGAAATCGGGGAGGGGTTCCTCCTTCAGGAATGATCACAACTCAGATGGTTATTTTCATTTAGGCAAACATTATTAAATAACACGGAGTGTTTTTGCTTGATAAGACTTCAATTTTCCGAATAGTCCATTTAGTATTTCGGTCAAAGTGGTGTATGTAAGTTCCATGGGTTTCTTGTTCCATTTTTCATTCTTTTTTCGCACATGCTAGTTAATAATACTAAAATAATACACCACAATACCGACATCAAAAGATTAAAACTTCTTGAAACGATCCCACAATCAATAATGTGAATTACAAAACTAGTCACAACATTTTAAAGTGTTTAGCATAGTAACTAACATTACCAAATTCTCAGTCGTTAAGCAATCATAATTTTGAATTTTACACGCGCTTAGAACGTGATCCCGTTCGCATGCAAATCTCAATATTATATAGACGCTCTTTTTAAAGTTGTAAATTACTGGCCGTTAAACAGTAAAGATATAGTTGTTAAGACACCCAAACTAACACTGCTTGAAGATGATTTGACGAATGAAAGCGAAAGTACTGTCGAAAAAGGAAAGAAAATGGAAAAAGAAACCCACGGAACTTACATACACCAATTTGACTGAAATACTAAATGGACCATTCGGGAAATTGAAAAAATTGAAAAGAAAAACACACTCTATGTTATTTAATAATGTTTACACACACACACACACACACACACATATATATATATATATATATATATATATATGTGTGTGTGTGTGTGTGTGTGTAAATAATTATTTGTTCTTGTTGGTGTTTCTATTCTCTATTATTCTCTATTCATTATTTCCATGGAATGTGCTCTAAGATTCAATCTCTGATTTCTCGTTGTAAAAAATGTCACAGCAAAAAAAAAAAACTCGTCCTTCTCTTTAATAAAGTAGTTAATCCTAATTTTTTCCAATCTCATCATGTAACTGTAATGTTTTACCTTTTTATTAGTTTCGTCACTCTTCCAATTTCAATATTACATCCCCATATAGTTAGTTAGACACTAATAAACTCGAGATGTCAACAATAAACAAAATATTATTGTTAACTTGAAGTCTGTCATCAAAATCAACTCCGAAATCGTATTCTTCCTTTTTTATTTTATTTATTTGTTATTTAATATATGCTGAACTTTAATACTTTTAGGTTCAATATGTATTTCAGAGTGACACGCCATGTCCCATGTACAATCCTTGCAATCGAATCATATTTGGTATAAATAAATATATAGTGTATACCTGATTTGTCCACCAAGTTATAAATATCCAACAGTTTTTTATGGCCTTTCAATTATATGCGTTGACACTTTATTGATCGTCTCATCAGTAATATCTATGATCCTGAATAAGCCTCAAATTAATCAGAACTTAACCTCCACCAGAGGAAAAACAAATCCCTAAAATTAATCCCCAGACTATTCTTAAACTGAAGAGAGTTATCACAGTCTCAAATCAGAGCAGTTCCAAGAAAGGATTGTATCAGAGTTATTGAGGTGTGTTTATCATTGAACAGTGATAAAAAAGACTGTTGTATATTCATGACTGAAACTTGATGGGCATGTCAGGAATAGAGAGTGATGTTTATTTCTATTAAATATGGTTGGATGGCAAAAAGGATTGTGAACTTTATTAACGATTCCATGAGTGGCATTTTTGGAAGGTCGCCCTATACTTCATATAATTCTATGTTAATTTTTAATCCAATGACTCGTAAAAAAGCAAATACTGAAAATCGTGTTTTGATGATGAATATATTGTTTTGTAAGGTTAGTCATTAAAGTCTCTTTTAGCTTCAATAACGACTTTTCTATTAGGTATATATCGTCTAAAATGTTAGAATCAGGTGGTCCTTCTTCATATTGGAGCTTACTCTAACTATGGAAACTTTGAATGATTATTTAGTGTTATATAACATTTTTTCTCAACTTCACCCGGTACATAGTAACCTGGACTGAAGACTAGTCGGCCAAATGTCGGTCCTGCAATCATATATATATATATTTTATACTCATGGTTAACCCTAACCCTAACCCTAACACCCGCATCTGGACCGAGGACTAGTCGGACAAATGTTGATGTCATGCAATCATATATATTGCTAACGAAGGATTTAGCGACTTTTAAACAATAGTTCTATTTCTAAATTGCTATATTTTTTATACTTATGGTTAAACCCCTAACCCTAAACAAGGCCAACAGCCACTCGAAGATAAGGGGTAGTGAGATAGTTAGTTGAATGAAAGAAATAGTACTATGAAAGGATTGAGAACGATGTTTCATTTAATTCTGAGGAAGACTCGACAGATATTTGTTGGCATTCGACTGAAAAGAACCATGTCTGTAGGGAGGAAAGCCCGCGGTTTCGTTTGCTTTTGGATACACAAACGAAAGAAGGAGAGTTCTTTGCAGTGTTGGTAGAATGCTGTAGTCTGTAGAGAACCATTCCTGCGGTAACGTGTTCCACAGGTGAAAATTTCTTGGAAAGAAACACTGTCCATGAAAGTTCCGTTTTATTTTAGCTACATAGATAATTGCGTGTCTCTTTATTTGTTGTGTAAGTAAGTAAGGATGCCATTGATAATTTTGACATATAGAAAATATAAAGTCAAAAAATAAAAATAAAAACATATTTCATGTTCTATTGCAATCGCCCTCATAGATCTTCTAGGATTACCACCAATGGTGTGCTGTACTTGTCGAATCAATTCAACTATCAGTGTGTCTAGAATGTTTTTACATTTTGATAACGGTAATGCCTTTCCATGCCTTAAACTCCATGCGAATTTTGTAAAAGAAAAATGGAGCGACTTTTAAATTGGTTCTACTTCTAAATTGCTATTTTCAGCCGTTATAATCACAATAATTGTGCATCCCTTCATTTGCCGCGTAAGTATATGGGATGTTATCGACAATTCTGTAAAATGCGAAATATATAAAGTCAAATAATATTCCTGGTATAGTAAAAATAACGCATGGTGTATATATATATATCTTTACTTTGGTTCCATTGAAATAACAGTGGACTCAGCTGAATGCAGTGTTGTATGAGGCCAACTAGTTTGGATCCCATGAGGAGAGAATTGACTTTTAATGGATAGGAGTGTTAGTTGGTTATGGTTATCAGTCAGGTGTCTAAGAAGTATTATTAGAGCACGACTGGTCGATACGAGCTGGAGAGGTTCACGAATATCTTGAAAATCTTATTTATTATCTGCTTGCAAGATACGAGTCGCTAGAAACAGTGTTTTATATAGCACACACGATTTGGAGTTTTTTTATTCTCTATCTTCGTGCCGTTGAGCAAACACGTGCCGTTATGCTCGGTTCTAAAATTGTTGAGAATTTCAAGATATTTTCGTTCTTCATTTTCTACAATCTAAACATGAAACTAAATTTTAAAAGAACATTAAAATAAAAAAGACATATATATGTATACATATGTGTACATATAAACATATATATATGCATACGTCCATATATATAGTGCTTATATAGTGCGTATAATATAAATATACGCATACATAGCAATACATCTGCATGTATATACATATATATATATATATATATATATATATATATATATATATATATATATATATATATAGAGAGAGAGAGAGAGAGAGAGAGAGAGGGAGAGAGAGAGAGAGAGAGAGAGAGAGAGAGAGAGAGAAAGAAGCATTAAAATTCTCCGTTCCAGAGGAGCCATATTATAGATCAATACGAAGGTGGACTTACTCAGCGTCAAATCGCCGCAAACCTCGGGATTAAACCGATTCATTGTCCAATTCACCAGCGAGGGAAAATAATCAACATGTGAGAAGTTTTCTATTACGGTAAAGGGAGCCGACCTTCTTTGCAACATATTTGTTCTAGAATGTTAGGCCGAGGAGTTGGACTCTCAGGTAGGGTGTTGTTATTTGCCATAACAATCAGTGGTTGAAGAGGTTTCTTGTAGTTGTTGAAGAAAAGGAGCTTTGTCTTTGCGGCATTAAATGTTACCATCCATTTATGACCCCATTCCACTACAAACATACTTTCTAATTGCAAAATGTAAGTCTTTCTTCGATGGCTTTTTTAATTGCATTCCATTCAAAGGTTTTGAATGATTTTTTCTCTAAGCTCTCCATACGGCAATATGTTACTTGTTACTATTGCTTCTCTTAATGCGATTGATTTATCACCGATTCAACTGTCTTGACAGAATACAAAACCGACTTCGAACTCTAGTGCCGGTGTCCTCTTCTCTTTGCAGCCACTGTCTCACAAAAGAAATGTTGTTAGTCTTTTTCTGCTCTATCGTTATTTTCATGTTAGGTGCTTGACTCAACTCTAATTTATGGTCCCCCTGTAAAAAATTCACAACCAAAACTCGTCTAGCTACACTCACTGTCAATCTCTTTCTCCCTCTGTGTACCTAAAACAAAACGGAGCTTCCATGACAGACTTTCTTTCCTAGAACTAGCCGTCGGTGGAACACAATACCGCAGGGCTGCTCCCCAGCTGACTACAGCATTTTCGGTTTCAAGTTCAATGTAAGCAGATTCTTGTTGAGCCGTCTTTTTAAATAATCTGCCCAATTAGAATCATCGGTTTAATAATCCTCGCGGTGCTGTCTCATCGTCCATCTCACAAACTCTTTAATCCTTGTCCTTGAGTGGCCTTTGGGCCTTGATAAGTGATGACTCGTTGGTAAAAAAGCATTTACTAATGACGCAAAGGAAACTGATCGGTCTGTACTGAAACGAAGAATATTGATCACCACTGATGACTACTCAAGAAGTTTGAAAGCATTTTTCTTAAAGCAACGTTTAAATAGCTTCGTAAGGATTAGAGCAAGTCCTGACAGCAAATGGCTGGAATGTTGTCAGGATCAGTTACCTTGCTGGTATCAAAGTCCATGATAAGTCTGAAAACACCCCGAACAGATATCATTTTCAGTCATAGGGCCTGATCACAAAAGGTGAAACTTTAAGCAAATTTCTTGTCAGACAATTTTAATCTTTTCATTTTCTTCTTAATTTACGTCATTCATCTTTTTACGTCATCCTTCATACTCTCCTCTTATGCTGCTACTACTATTCACCGCCTATGCAAACAATCCAGCAAGATTATTAGAGTTTTAGACATCGGCGTGCACATGTAAATTCCATTTGTCTGATAACATACTTCTTCGGATATCGTGGATATTTACAAATTAAAGACCATAAAAACGTTAAAATATATTTTAAATATATGATTTCAATTATTTAATCAAATGTTTTACAAATCTTGTGATCGTATCCCGTGGGATAAAATTGGGGAAACATTTTCATGAATGTCAAAAGAAAAAAGGGATAAAAGATGTTCTGTCTGTATTGAATGAGTTCGTTATCTCAACAGAACTTGATTAGCCGTGTGAGTAGGAGGAGCCGGGCCAATCGCGTGCACGGATTTCTTATAATGGTGGATGTCAATAAAACACATGTTACAACTTATGAAACGAATAAACTGCTTCTCATTTCTTCGTCTTTTCAAAATGAATGAACTTATTCTACTTTAGATTATCTACTCGACAGACGATCACAGTATATATATATATATATATATATATATATATATATATATATATATATATATATATATATATATATATATATATATTCTTCAGTGTGGTCCATGGGAGTGTTTAAAATTGCCTTAAATCTCCAACACACATCCTAACCAGTTTTCTACGACAGAACCACATATTATATTCCGCTTAGATTCACAATATTTTTTGACCACCTTTGACGCAGTTTTCTACGGACTTTTAACGGTGAATGTTTGCTTTTCCATTTTCAACCTTTCCTCATTGAACATTTTGTCACTGGACTATTTTCTGGATTTTAACATCCCTTTTCTATTATTCCCTCAAATTTTTCAAATTTTGAATTTTGACTACTTCTCTGCCATGTAATTTCTCTGATGATAAGATTTCGATCTTTGAAAAGCCTGCCTTAAGGAAGGAAAAAAATAAACATAATTTTATTGAATACACCTTGCATTGAACAACTGAAGGTGAAATAGATTTGTCATTTTTACATTTTTTATTTCTCTTATTTCATTTATCTATCTATCTATCTATCTATCTATCTATCTATCTCTCTCTCTCTCTCTCTCTCTCTCTCTATATATATATATATATATATATATATATATATATATATATATATATATATATATATATATATATATAACTTATGTTAAACACATGACACTCAGGCAATGCTTTGATCATCTGAATCGCTGATAAAGAAAAGAAGGCAAAAAAACTATTCAGTCGCGGCAAATTGTGAATAACTTCTTTTTTAAAGTTGGTAAACACAGCGTTTAAAAATATTTTTATTAGAATATGTTTTATACATTCTTTTTTCTTCGTAACTGTCTCTTAGTAGACAATTCCCACAATGCATTTTATTTTGGCATCTTCGTTCTCCTTTCATCCATTATCTCGTTTGATCTTCGTTTCAATCAATTTCGATTTTCTTCGGTGGCCATTTTGAAAATGTGCAACAATTCTGTTTGCATTCAAATTTCTTTTATTTAATAAAAATTGTTTAATTAAAAAAAATTAAAAATTGTATTTTAATTTTTTTAGATATAATGTACTTTATTCTGTCTCACTTGTTAAACTTTGTACTAAAATGTTAACATAAACAGAAAAGGCTTTTTTCCTTATATAGTTCTGGAATTGGGTTATGTCTGAAAAAGTATTGTTTTAATTGTTCTAATTAGGCGTAATTTACAATTAACTTAACAATTAACCCATCTCAGTCTTAGCTATCGATGTATTCCTCACGTCCGTTTTCACTCTATGCTGATTCAACAACTCTTAACATAATATAATTCGATTTAATTACTTACGGAAAATGTTTTGACAGGGTCGGAATTATTTTCACACGGGCGTCATTTGAAACAAAAATCATGTAACACTCCCGGGCAACGCCGGATAGGTACGACTAGTTTAAAATAAATACACAATCATTTTGTGGCACTCATGTCAAATCTAAAGTCAACTATCTGGAGACTGATTTCGTTTTTATTGGTTTAGCTGTGGCATTAATTAACCAATTAGAATAACGAATAGATTTTTTTTCTGAAAAATCAAAATATTTGACAGAGTTAAGACTTTGATAGCGAAGGAATGAGACTGAAATCTGACTTCGCCCTCAGTCTAAGATCATTCATGGCCAAAGGTTGAAGAGGGACAAACCTCCTCGTTGGTCTTTTCGTTTTTAGATATGTCGGACATTAAGATTATATCTTTCTCAAGTTAAGCGATATTTCCCGAAGAAAACTGACATTGAGCAGACTGATGGTAATTTTGATAACGAAGTAATTTAAAACACTTGTTGGATTTTTAATGTGTCTTTCTTTTTCTACCTTTCGATAGATCCGCGCAAATTATTATTATTATTATTATTATTATTATTATTATTATTATTATTATTATTATTATTATTATTATCTATATATTAATACGATAGCGTGTGTGTTCGTGTGTCACGCTTCCGGCAAAAGCTCTGCGCATGCGTGCCGCACCTAGATTTTTAAAAACAGTCAGGTCGCTTTATTTTCAAAACATTTTCAACGGCGTAACGGTTAGCGACGTAGTATTTTTTACTTTCGCCCGACTGGTTTTATAGTTCGATCCCAACCAACCTCTAATATTTTTTTCTTCTACATTTTAAGGGGAAGAGAGGTAGGGAGTGGACGACTGGGAAGACACATATTAATACAATAGCGTGTGTGATTGTGTGTGTCATTACAAAAGCAACGACCTTCCGAATCTTTGTATGCTACTCACCTGGTTAAAAAGTACTTTTTTGTGTTGCTTTAAACTTAAAACTATTTTTTGTTTTTTTATTTGGCGTTTTTAAGGGCATTGTCTATTTACGTTTTCTTTTGGTTGTAGAGAGGGCCAGTATTATTTTATTTATTTATTTATTTATTTTTTGAACGGATGGCATATCAATTTTTTTTAGTAGATTGTACACGAGTTACCATTTAAAATTTTTTTTCACTCTTATCTAGAAGGGGGGCTCATAATAAAGCAAGTGTAACTAACAAATAGGACCCGCGCTAACTTTGACACCGTCGTTAGAGTTAGGGTCAGTGTGGCAGACGATAACTTCGTCACTTTTTTCAGTTTTATTTTCAAGAAATGATTAAAAAAAAACAAACGAACACAACACGGTGTAAGTAAAAAAAAAAAATTTAAATTAAAAAATTCCGTGTAATTTACACGGGTCCCGCTAGTTATTATTATTATTATTATTATTATTATTATAGAAATTTCACGGTTGCCCATTTGTAGGGTGAGTCGTGATACGAATGAGATAGACGATCGGCTTTTTTTTTGTCAACAACCATGACTCACGCAAACATAAAAACTAAGTATGCGAAAAGAATAAAAAGGTAAATAAAGAATTAACGAAACACAACGTGTTTATTCATCATCATCATCATCATCATCATCATCATCATCATCATCATCATCATCATCATCATCATCATCATCATCACTATTACTATTATTGGTGTTCCCTGGAGTGACAACAAGCCTCACCAGATTTCCAGTACTCTCCACCTCTTTTCGATATAACCACCGCAAATGACCTTGCGGTATCGCAACAGCCGCTTACATTGATTTCTCGCATTGGTCTTCTCTGGGATTTGGGTGGCAAATAAGCCTCCCCAAGGTCTCTGCACTCTTCCAACGGAGGTCTGGTTTGTGCTGCCCCTCCTCGGTCTTCTTATCCATATTGATGACCCTCTACAAATATTTTGTCAGCCGAGTTCATCTTTTTAAGGGGGGGGGGCAGCTTATAATGTTTCTTGCAGTTTCTGTTCATTAGTGCTAAACGCACTGATTGATTATAGTTTAGATGCGCCCATGCGTAAAAGGCTCCGTCCGTCCGCCCGTCGGTCTTTTATTCTTAAGATTAAAATAGCATTCCTATCGTTAAACGCGCAGATTGAATGGACGCATCTTAAGAATAACCGTTCTTGTTTTTATCATTTCGCCCTCCTCATCGCCATGACTGCTTTCTCGTTTGGCTGTTGACCCCGTATCCCGATCCTGTGGCAAAATGCAATTTTCCACAACCTGCCCTTTCCCGATTTCTTTCGCACAAAAAAAATATCTCGAAGAGACGCGAGCCTGTCAAACTAGATGCGTCGCCCTCTGAGCTAAATTGCGAACGACTTTTCTTAATTTTAGCATTTTTCAAATTATGTTCGCCCCATTTATCGTAGCATGTCATAATGCTGGTCCGTCTTCAAGTTATGTCGGTTGTTTATCATCATCATCATCATCATCATCATCATCATCATCATCATCATCATCATCATCATCATCATCATCATCATTCTGCCTATTCATTTTTTGTCAACAAATCACATTTTTATACTTGTATATGAACAGACAAGCTCTCCAAATACCATAACTTTTTAGTCGTATATAGTTTATAAGAATTAGATGTATCGAAATTAAAACAACATTTAAATAAGAGAAGCTTTTGAAAACCGTTTAAGTCGACGAGACGACAAGATTCTGTGTATGGCGGGTTACTCGATTTGGGAACAATTCATTTTGACAGAGATAAAATCTCGAGACAAGATACATCACGATATAATACTGGATATCCACAAACAGAAAAGATGAGGTTTTACTTTACTTTATAACCTGAATATTGAGGGGCCTTTGCAATAATATTGCGGTTTCTGCATTCGCATCGGATATTCATAGACATCCATCTAACACGTTATGTTTTGAGCTTGAAGTGGTAAATTTTAGCTCCTTACATCAAGTGGCTTATGTGTATTTGGAGCACTTGCTGTCTAGATTTTTTTCAATGGAAATCGCTCTAGAGAAGCCACTTGATGTAAGGAGCTAAAGAATTACCACTTCAAGGTCAGAACATAGCCAACGATATGTGTTAGATAGATAGATTCCAACCTAGAAAACAGTAATTCTTCTCCCTTTCTCGGAAACATTGCATGGAATGTGAGGACTAAAGGACAAAATAAAGGGAATGAGAGTTACGGGGCTGTTGAAAGTTAACCCAAGGTCCACTTTTTCTACTCTCCTAAGAAGTTTTAGTGATGTCGTAAAGTCCTGGTAGAGATGATACCTCTCCCGCTCCCTTTACAGATAATCCAGAATCAAGTCGTAGGAAGTGGAATTTCATTAGTGAGGAAAATAGTTGTCGTCTCATTCTTCATGAATGTATTCCTCTCTGAGAAAAGATTCAAGACCACATCTCCACCAGTGCCGCACGAAAGGCGTACATCAAGGGATAAAACACTTTTCGTAAACGATTGCTGTTCTTAGATGCATTCTCGACTCTATGAAAGGTGTAAATCTTTCAGTCCGGTTATCACGCTTTAGTTGGAAATAGCATTTCTATTGCTAAACGTGTAGATTAAATGGACGCATCTTTTTCAGCTGCGTCAAAGCATTTTAGTAAGAGGCTCTGTCCATCAGTTAGTATTTCATGCTTCATTCCGGTGAAGTTGGTAGCAGTGGAAGTAGATGTGAGCGTGAGAGGTAAAAAAACCCTGTGTGTATGACTGTAAAAGAGAAGCTGTTTAGTAAAAATGTAAAAAAAATTGAAAACGAACGAAATGAACGCATATTTTCCGATAACACGCATAACCAATTGGCCTAAATGCATATGCAAATTTTGTTAGGAAACTATAATGGTCATGGAAATAGGGGAAATTTTTCATCATTTTCATCGGTCCGTTAAAATTTGTCAAGCGAGTAGAGTTCTATTAGTGTATTTTCATCGCTAAACGCGCTGATCAAATGAACGTATCTTATTTTAAATGCGTCCAAGCGTCTTCTTAAAAGGCTTTGTCGGTCAGTCGCTCTTCCATGCTTCAAATTGAAATAGGACTTTCACCGAGATTGAATGGACGCATGCTACAAATATCCGTCCTTGTTTTTATCATACTGCCTTCCTCATCACCATGGCTGCCTTCTTGTTTCGCTGTTGACCCCGTAATCCCGATCCTGTGGCAAAATGCAATTTTCCACAACCTGCCCTTTCCCTATTTCTTTCGCACAAAAGACAAAAAAAAATATCTCGAAGAGACGCGAGCCTGTCAAACCGAATGCATCGCCCTTTGAGTTGTGTAAAAAAACATGTTCGTTTAAAATTAAATTGCGAACGCCTTTTCTTGTTTCATTTTAGCACTTTTTAAATTATATTCTCCCATCTATCTAAGCATGCCGCCATGGTGGTTCGCGACCTATAGTTATGCCGGAATTATTATTTGCACTCACTAGGAGTTCTTACACACGTCATCGTCAGTGATTGCTCACTAATAATAAACGATGGTGTTCCCTGGAACAAGCCTTCCTAGATTTCCAGTACTATCAACCCCTTTTCGATAACCATTGCAAATGATTTTGCGGCATTGCAGCAGTCGCTTACCATTAATTTATCGTTGGTAACGACCATTGGTTTTCTCTGGGATCCGGGTGGCAATAAGCCTCCCCAAAGTCCTAGAACCCTCCGCCATCTTCTAGTGGAAGTCTGGATAGTGCTCTCCCTCCTCGACTACTTTCTTGACTACTTTGTCAGGTATCAGCCGAGGCTGGTTCCATCACTTTTTTTAGAGGGGGGCAGTTTATGAAGTTTCTTGCAGTTTCTGTTCATTGGGTGCATGTGGTAGTGCCCTTTCTGTCGTTTTGTTTTCTTCCTGTTGTAACATCCATGTGACTGGTTACCATTAGTAATTTATACAGGTTTGTACAAGATTGCCGTTCTTTGTATAGTCTTAATGATCCCTTTGATTCCAATTTCTTCGAGTCAATTTTCCAGTTTGTTTGGGGACTGTTCATAGTGTTCCTATGCTTATTGGTATTATATTGACTTTCTTCATGCTCCATATCCCTTTCCGTTCTCTAGCAAGTTCCGTGTATTTGTTTCGTTTTTCCGTCTCCTTGATCTTCACTCTGTGGTCTACTGGAACAGCAAAATCTACGATTTGGCAGAATTTTACCTTCTTGTTGACTATTATGACATCTGATCTCCTTCCTTGTTTGAGTTTATCTGTTTGCGCCTCTATATCCCTACCGATTTTACTGTCTCTGGTTAATGTTTGTACCATTTGTCCGCGTGTTCTAAATTCAGTCGTCTACATAGTGTACTGCTTTCCCCACGCAGTCGTATCTGTTTGTATTCTTTTGGGGCTAGTTTGCTGCATTCACTTATTATATGATTTACTGTTTCGTCTCTTTTTTCCACACAATCTGCATTTAATATTTTCCTAGGTTTTATCGCATTGTTCTGTGCAGCCGATTCCGTTTCATTGTAAGTGGGTCTATTCTCATATCATTCTTATGAAACACCTCCATGTAGCTGTTTTTCTTCCACACTTTTCTTTTCTTGTTCCTGGTTTCGGTGCTTCCAGGGTTGTTCATTACGATGGTGTCTTTTGCTGCGGGGATCAACCTTTTTTGTGTCTTCCATACAGTCTTCTATACTTACCAGTCCTCTTCCCCCTTCGTTTCTTTTCACGTATCGTATCGTATTTTCAGCGTTGTGCATGGTCATTAATTTTCTAGTCTTCTGGTCAAGGACCTGAGTTCTTCTTTAGTCCAGCCCATGAATGGTCCGGTGTTTGGGTTATGGTTTTTACTAGATTCCTGCTGTATAATTTCGTTTCTAAGAATTTCCTTGTTTTTCTCAGGTATTCTTTTCCAATCTACTCTTTCATTTCTATAGATTTGATGGTGTCTGCTTCCAGAACTCTCAAATATTTATAGCTATCCTGTTCGCCTAGCGCCCTCATCTCCTCTTGGTTGGGCAGTTCCATATTCTCTATTGTCTCCAGTTTTGCTCGAGGCATTCCAAATTCCATTTGAATCTTCTGGATGAATATTTTGGTCGTATTTATCAGTTTAGCTTCAGGTCGTACATGAGATGGTTTATTCTTTATTCTGTGTCTGTGTAAACCGACATCACATATGTAGTTCATGGCTATGATAAATAGTAGTGGTGATAGGGAGTCTCCTTGGAAAATGTATTTTTATCTTAGTTAAAGGGACGGTTAGAATCCTAAAATAATCTCTCGGCTGGAGTCTCTGAAATAGCAGGTGAATGTCTGGCATCCGGTAAGATGCCCATCCCCAGCAAAAACAAAAGGATAATAAAATTGAAAAAAAAAACCAAACATACAGACATTACACACTTCTAACATCTGTGTCTTCTTTCTTCAACACTGCGAACTTTTAACTTTTCTAGATGAACAATTTATGCAGTCCTTTGCAATAGTGTTGTACTCTGCAATATCTTTAATCTATTGGGCAATAGGGGGCAGACCAGGCAGTGTTGCATTATATGGTCATCTTCTCCACATTCACAGATGGTTGGGTCAGTTTTGTAGCCCCATCTACTCATAGCAACATTCCCGTTTTTTCAGACGAGTCGACCATATGTCTTTGCAAATATCGAATTTTCTTTGGGTTTGGGGTTGAGCTTGAACATCTATCACAAATTTATCATAATTAGACAGACCATTTTATTGAAATTTATCATAATTAGACAAACCTCCATTGGTTGTTTGAAGTTTGAAGATGATTTTCTAGATGCTTTCTTTTTTTCTTTATCTTAATTTCAAGAATTTGAATTCAAAAGTTTCAATCGATACATTCTTAAATGACTGAATGAATCTGAACTGAAACTGAAGTTAATTGCCTCATAGCTTAATTAGAAAGTCTGCTTTTATTTACTTTTTAATTATTTTTTTTATTAGTGTTATTTTATTATTACATATTTATATTATTATTGTTTTTGCTCAATAGATTTTGCTTCATGCCCTTTTTAGCGCGGAAATCCTGTATATTTTTTTTCTTCAGTAAAAGTGTGTTTCTTTCCCAGTTTCACCTCCTTCATTCTTCTCGTTCCTTTTCGTTTTCTTTCTTTTTCATTTTCCTTTCTTTCGTTCTACTTCTCGTTCTTTTTATTTCTCGTTCTTTTCATTCTTTACTCGTTCTTTTTGTTCTCGTTTTTTCATTTTATTTCCCGTTCGTTTTCATTCTCGTTTTTTTGTTGTTCTCATCCTCATTTCTCTCATTCTACGCTCGTTCTTTTTTTGTACTTATTTTCCTTTGGAGAAAAATGTCCGCACATTAAATAGATGAACAGCGCAAATCGTACAAATTAGATGTTATACATTTTATTTACATCAGATCAGAAGAAGGTATGCAGGATGTAAAAATTCCTATTTACTTGCCTCCCCATGAGGGGAAAGTTAGACACAAGATCGGTTTTTAATGTGGGGAAACATCCAGCTCCCCCAAAAAGGGGCACTGGATTGAAACAAAAATTTAAATTGTCACTGTCTAGAAGGATGTTTCGACCGAGGACAGAAAAGATGAAGTGCAGTAACAGAACAAATACTCCTGTAGAAGTTAATAGTTGAGTCTATAACATCACGGGTGAAGTAAACTCAGCAAACATCAGGCTGTGAGCATGTGTGTTTATTTGTTGTTTTAGTAGAGCTTATTTGATGTGAAGAGTGTGTATGTTGTTCAAACAAGTCGTCGTATGTTGTTGCCGTGGCGAGTGGTTGAATATTGGATTGCAGATAAGCTATGTTGATTTCTTTTATAAGGATTGGCGCCAAATTTTTAACGGGTTCCTTTTATGCTTTTTTGGTGGAGATATTTTAGCTCTTCTCGAATATTCTCTTGTATTTTTATTTTTTTTTATTTGGATTTGGAGCCGATTTTTGTACAAAACATTTTCTTTTTCCTCTTCTTCGTTCTCGTTCTTTCTTCGTCCTTTTCTCGTTCTATTCTTTTTCCTTTCCCGTCCGTTCTCATTCTCTCTTGTTATCTCTCTATCAGTCTCTTTTTTATACACTCTTTCTCTCTCTCTCCTTTTTATTATGCTCTCACGTTATGTATTCTGGTTGCTAGTTCCATAGTCCGCATCGACATCCATTGAGCTAACCACACTCCTCACTTAACTTTGAGTATTTTCGTAATTCGCACATAAGATATGGACTGACTACAAATGGACATCAGTAGGTAATTCGAAATATAGAACTTTCCAAAGCTGAAGGCATTATTTGCTGCCCCTACTTAATGGCAACGTGTTATTGGCATTCACGAAGAATTTGCGCCAATATGTTGGGGTAAAGTAAAGGGTAAATAATGTTATCGACAATAACAAAATTGTACAAGCAATACCATTATCAAGTTCGAAAAGGCACGAGTGTTTATGCGCTTTTCTACGAGATCAAATATGAGTTATTTCCTTGTAAGCATGCATTTAATAAAATCAGAAAACTTTTAGCCACAGAACATAATCTGTTATGTTTCTCCAACTCTCCTGAACACTATCACAGTTCAATAATACGAAACCAACCCAAGCAATGACCTATACGAATATTTGATATCCTAGATTTTAGTTTTTTAACGACCACGTTAACTTTCTGGGCACGAAGCAGCTATTTTGTGTGCTGTGTTACCGTGGATAACATATACGAGGCTCAGAAGGAGAATATTGACGAAAGATTCATACATACACATGTACGAAAGAGAGATAGATAGATAGAGAGAGAGAGAGAGAGAGAGAGAGAGAGAGAGAGAGAGAGAGAGAGAGAGAGAGAGAGAGAGAGAGAGAAGGAGTGGCTTCATTATTAAAACGCTTCCTCAGTATCTAAAAACACTTTCACCCAGAGTCGAGATTCTAACCATCACTCATTCAATTGTCTGTCTGACGTCATTTAGATCTATCACTTCCTACGAACCAAAATTATTTCCTAGCAGGTCGGTCTCGTAACCGTTAAGATCCACCTGAACAAATATATTTAACTAATATTTATACTAGCTAATATTTAACGTAAAGTTAGAGTTTCAAGAACCAGCGGTAAATTTGTAGATAAACACTCTCTAACTTTTTGGGGAGGAGGGTGTATCTGAGATTGTTAAATGAATAAGTGAAAGAAAGAACCTAGGCAAACAATTGGTTTATAAAAATACATCGTTTAGCGGCGCAGCTAAAGTACAGTTTTACTTAAAGGAATAAAAAGTAAAGAAAAACGAAAACGGAAAATATAAAAAGTAGAAAAAAGAGGGAGATAAGTATATAGAAAAGCACCCCTTCCCTATATATATATATATATATATATATATATATATATATATATATATATATATATATATATATATATATATATATATAATGAAATAATAAAATAAGGTGTCAATCAATTTTTATTCAAAGTTCAAGCAAAGTATCTTAACGTCCTTAGCTCATGAGTTTTCAAAAATATGGAGATTCTGGATTTTATAAATTGCGATGTCGATCCTATGTATGTATATATCCTAGGGTTGCTTCTGGTTGTGGGCATTATGGTGTTGCTAGGCTGGTTCGGGGTTGTGTTTCTAGAGTTAGGTGGGGTTGTGGGATGGGGTGATGCAAGTTCGGTGGTGTTGTTTATGTTAGTGGTGCGTTGGGGTAATTTAGTTACGGTACATGCATAGACCACATCTTTGTGCATGCAGTTATTATTTAATGGACATGTTGATGGGTTGTGGCAGTTGCAATTATTAGTTGGTGTGTTTGGGGTAGTGGTTGATTGGACACGTTTGATTTTCTCATTGTTAGTACTTATTATGGTTTGGGCTATGTTAGGCATTGTGGAGTACGATATCTTGATATTATTTTTATTTAGGAGGGAATTGTATTTGTGTGGGTATCTAAATGAGTTTTCAACTATTTTGAAAAATTCCCTAGGGATATTGGTTTTTACATTGTTATTGTATGGGGGGTTGAACCAGATATTTTTCTTTCGCCTTAATCGTTTGCGTTGATTTTCAGGGTGTTGGTTAATGTGTTCTATATATTTGGTGTTATTTGAGTTATTGGTGTTCGTATTATAATTATGATTTCTATTATTGTTATTACTATGTCTCTGTGTCATGTTGTATGTGATTATGTTGCGGTGTGGCTTATGGTGCGTGGGGTGTTCTTGTTTATAGGTTATCTTGTCTGGATAACCCGAATTAAGCAGGGCATTGTTGTAGAAATTAGCATTTTGGTCGAATATTGTTTTGTTAGCTGATAGTTTAGAGATTCTATTTGAGACAGATGGGACTATTGAGTTTATTATCGATTTAGGGTGGTTAGAATGTTTATGCACATAGAATAGCGTTAGGTTGGGTTTGTGGTAGGGGGAGTAAGTGCCGGAGTTTAAGTCTAATGTGATATCGAGGAAATTGGAAGTTTTTTTTCCTTTGTCGATGGTTATTGTGAGGTCGAAGTTTTTGAAGAAGGTATGCAATTAATAGTTTTATTGTAAATTCTAGGTCTATCTTTAGAGACGAATAGGGCATCATCCCTGTATAACCCCCCGTGCAAGTTCTTAAATCTCTGTCTGAGTTCATGCAAGAGGAAGAGGCCCACTAAGTCAGTGACTTGGGCTGAGTCCGATGCCCCCATAACGATGTCGTAATTATTAGGGGTATCTTTCCTGGTCCAGTATTTGTATGGATCTTCTAGCTAGTAGTATTAATTTGATTTCTATGTCGGTGAGGTCAGAGTTATTTTTAGCTAATATTAGTGCCTTATTAAGGAGGATTGGGGATATTGATTGGTAATAGTTATTTATATCAAAGGTTATAAAGTTCAATTTGGATTTATCTTTAAGGTTAAGGAACCAATCTATTACAACGTTAAATGATTGCCATAGTGAGAAGAATAATTTCTTCTTCATGTCTGGGATAATTCTGTCTAAGATTTTTTTGCTAATTATTCCTATGTCTGATTTAGAAGGGCAGATAATTCTAATTGAGGGGTTATCATTGAAATCTATTTTATGGTCTTTAAGGGAGAATCTATGGGTGGCCGGGATGACTATTTCAGCGTGGTTAGTGATGTTCAATGAAGTTAATAGAGATTTAGCCTTTGCGTTTATATTGGTTAAAGTTTTGGGGGGTATGGTTTTGTACGATTTATTTAGTTCTTTATATATTAAATTTCTGTAGGAGGTGTAATCTAGTTTGTAATAGTTTTTTTGTTTTGTCCGCTGGGACATATATATATATATATATATATATATATATATATATATATATATATATATATATATATATATATACAGGGTGTCCGTAAAGTTACTATACAGTCTTACAAGTTACTATACAGTTTCATTTGTTTTATTGTATTACATTTAATATTTATTTTTTATTTTTTATTTTTTATTTTTTATTTTTATTTTTATTTTTTTACAAGCTTATTTAATCAACCATGCCACGCAAGCTAACTTTGGAAGAGCGCAAATTTATTTTGAAGCGATATTGGAAAACAGAAAACGCACAGGATGTAATTCGTGATTGGAATCATTATTTTAATACAGATCCTCCAACACGTTTGACTATTTATAAACTTCGAAACAAATTTGATGATACTGGCTCAGTTGCCGATGCTCCGCGTTCTGGTCGGCCAAGTGTGTGCACTGAAAGAAATTTGACTACAGTTGCTGAGGCATATGCTAGAAGCCCAAAGAAATCACTTCGCCGTGCTAGTGCAGAAATTGGTATCAAACGAACCTCTCTACATAAAATACTCACGAAACTCCACATGAGACCATACATTCCGCGCCTAATTCACGGCCTTCTTGAGGATGATCCCGATCGCAGGTCTCAGTTTTGCGAACAGTTCGTCAGGATGTGTGAAGATAATCCCACTTTCTTGGACGAGATTGTGTGGACTGATGAAGCCACGTTCAAACTTTCGGGACACGTAAATCGTCACAACTGTGTTTATTGGAGTGACACAAATCCTCATTTTACGATCAATTCCCAATTGAACCAGCCTGGAATAACTGTCTGGGCAGGAATATCGTCTGATGGAATTGTGGGTCCACTGTTCTTCGACGGAACTGTTACAGGAGAAAGGTACCTGGACAAACTGAGAAATGTCATCGTACCGGCATTGAAACAACGACCAGATTTCAATAACTTGTACTTCCAACAGGATGGAGCCCCACCCCATTATGCTACAGTTGTCCGAAATTTACTGGATGAGACATTTCCTGATAAATGGATCGGCAGGCGAGGGCCCATTGAATTTCCTCCACGATCTCCAGACATAACGCCAATGGACTTCTTTGTCTGGGGAGTCATCAAAGACTCTGTGTATTCGAGAAAGCCAAGAAGTGTTGAAGATCTTCGACAATTTGTTATTGATGCATTTACCAACCTTGATCGCGACTTGTGCACCAAAGTTTGTCATAGTGTGGTGTCACGTTGTCGAGAATGTATTGAAGCTGAAGGCCTCCAATTTGAATATTTGTCATAGAAATTGTTTGCCTTTATTTTTAGTCTTACTGTACTGTTAATATATTACAGGGTGTCTGTATAGTAACTTGTAAGACTGTATAGTAACTTTACGGACACCCTGTATATAGGGCTTTACGCGCTCCACTACTTTTGGAGCTGCTCCCGCTCCTGCTCCAACGCCCAAAATTGGAGTTGGCTCCTCTCGCGCTCCCCATTTTCAAAAAGGAGCCGCTCCTGTTCCAACTTCTATAAAAAAGGAGCGGCTCTTTTTCAGCGCTCCATAATAAAAAATATACCTTCTTTCATAAACGTTCTATTTTGCCAATAAGTGGTCGAAGGATATGGGTGGGCGTCAAAGGATCTCGTCAATATGGGTTGAGATGTCACTTTAAGTGTAAGACCATAAGATAATATTTGACAAAATCTCGCTAATATTTTGAGAGTTATAGGAGAACATGTCGGACGAATTATACGTAAATTTTCGTTTCCTAGGAACAAGAAAACAATTTTGCTTTTTTAAATACATGGAAATTTTCTAAGAATTTAAAGCCAGTTTAAATGACTTTCTACTCGATAGTTTATAAATTCCTTTCAAGTTTTGCACACACACGAAGTAATTGATATTTTGTCAATTAAAATGGCTGACTTGTTTACGAAGAAATCTAAATGAATTATGATGGATTTAATCTCGTAACTTGATTACGAACCAGCTTGAAATAATAACATTATTTAGACAACGATTTTTTACATGGGGAGAATGGGGGTGATGTTGTTAACTATTCTGTACTTGCACCTAACAATTTAATAAACAAAAGATATCGTAAAAATTTAATTTAACTTGAAAATCTTATCTAAAAAATAGCCCGGTTCGTAAACTGCACAAGTACCAAAAAAATAATATAAAAGATATTTACAAGTATATCTCCTGTAAAAACGGTTCTAAAACTTATTTTCAATCGATATTTATTCGGTAATTGCCGAATTTTCCTACTTGGCCAAAATTGACGAGTTTTCCGTTGCCGAATTTTCCATTGACGAATTTTCCGTTGACGAGTTTCCTTAACAAGTACGGACGTCCACCCAGTATTTCATTTTATTTTTCCTCCCAATATGTCTACCCTACATGTATCTGTACTTGCATGACATTTTTTCTCTATATTATCATCCTGATGAAGTCTTATAAATAAAGACGAAACGTTGATGTACACATAAAAAACATCCATTTTTTGGTTTTCCTTTTTCATTTTCCCATATATATATATAAAATACATATATATATATATATATACATATATATATATACATATATATACATATATATGTAAAATACATATATATATATATATATATATATATATATATATATATATATATAAAATACATATATATAAAATACACATATATATATATATATATATATATATATATATATATATATATATATATATATATATATAAAATACACGATATATCATAAAATGAATTGCCGTGGAGACAATATGTAAGAAAAAGAAAAAAACGAATTAAACACAAGAAGAAATCATCAAAACGAGAGATTTACCGGTTGCGTGAAAAAAAGGTTGATCCAAACGAAACGGGTAAATCTCTCGTTTATGATGATTTTGTTATTCGTCTTTTCTTTATATATATATATATATATATATATATATATATATATATATATATATATATATATATATATATATATATATATATATATATATATATATATATATAATATTTTCAAATTAACCCATGTGTTTTATGCCTAACTTGCAATCATCAGTACGGGAGGAGACCTTCTTCTTCGTCCTCTTCTTATGGGCCGTGTCGAGATTTTAGTGTTGTCGGTCGCCGCAGCACAAAGCCATAGTAAAGAGTTAGGGTTAGGGTTACCTACATAATAAAGATGATATCACAGAAACAGCCATCGTATCATCAAGCGACTTGTTAGACACGTGTATGTGTATGGAGGTAGAGTTTTGTCGCTAGTGTCTCTCCGTCCGAGCGAACTCTCCCATCAGTCGCTTTTAGAATCTCAGCTAAGACTAACTCCGTCGTTGGCGACCCTTTTCAATCGAACTCCGCCGTCCGTCTCTTCTCAGTTCAACTAACTCCTTTTTGTTTACTTCGTTTTCCCAGTTTCTACCCACCCCTCTTTTCTACTTCCTTTTCCGGTTTCGGCCTTCCTTTGTCTTCTCTTTGTCCCTTATCTCTACTACCTCCCCCCATCGGAACTGAAAGACTTTCGCTTTTTCCACATCTTTCCGAATTCTCTATCTTAACGATCCAGACTGTCACCGGTCCTTCTATATATAGTATCACAATGGAACAAAATTCACATGAGGAAAAAATGAGGTTCCTATTTAATTCACCACGGGGCAAAGTTAGACACAAGGTCGGTTTTTAATGTGATAAAAATGCAGCTCCCCATAAAAGGGCACTCTGGATTGGAATAAAAATAAAAATTGCCCCAGTCTAGGACTTCTTTTCACTAACTAAGGGCAGAAAATACTAAGTGTAGCACCAGAACAGGTAACTACGCTTTGAATTATTTATTTGCAGGAAATATTTTAAAAAATACATTCTAAAACAACTTAGGCACAAGGCCATCAAAATCTGGGGGTGTGGGTGTCGTTTGTCATCCTTGGTCTAAATCATCAATTACCACAATACCACATTTACTCTAGGTGCTATCCTACTTAAAATATCCCACGAATTAGTTTGAATTTTTGAATTTTTCATAAATATAGTTATGTACACAGAAATACCCCCCCCCCCCAACCCTTTCTAAATAATAGACCGCCGACTGTTTTCCGGTTTGTTCAGAAGAGAAAAACAAGCTATAAATGAGAGTGGCATCTGAGTAGGAAAAAAGAAAACGGAAGGGATAGAATTTGGAGGATATGTGGTGACCTTCCAAGATAAATACAATTTGGGAGAGGCCGAGGACAATAAATTGAAAATGGGGAGTGGACATCTTGGAGGATACACTTTGTTCCTAGCCCAAAAGCCAAGGAAGCTGGTAGGTTACTGACTTAATTATGCTACAATTTGATTAACTAGACAGTCGCTCTTAGTTACTTTTTAAAAACTTGTATTCACCCCAAACAAGTCACACATTGCCGCTGAGACGTAAAGGGGCTACTGTGAATTAGAGGCAAGATTTATAGGGGCATCCAAAGTGAAGAGTTGTGCAGCGAGATGTTTGGCACAGTCGGTGAAACAGGGAGCAGGGAGTGCATTCAAAAGCAGTTCGAGGAAAGAAGCTATTAGAGTAGAACACTTTCCGACATCTTGGGGACTCCTACAATGAAGGGGTGGAATTTTGCTGATTTTCGGGTTAGTCGGAGGTATTTTACGTTGAGGAGTCACACATGCAAAAAGTTCATTGAACCACATTCCATTGAAGTACTTGTAAAAAAAGCACAGGAATTTTGTAGACAGTGTGGGACCTATTAGATTAGAGGCTTTTTTGGAGCCTGTCTAAGAGGGAGAGACTAGTGGTTGGCGCACCAGCCCATATCTGGCAACAATACTCCATGTATGGAGGAGTTTAAAAGATCTTTATTTTACAGTACTCCCCAAACAACCTTTCACTTCAAAGTCCAACTGAATAATTTGGGGCATCCATAGTTATAAAAGTCTGATTTTCTCATAAATAAGCGCAGAATGTGTCCATTATCTCTAGTTTAATGTTGATGTATGTTTTACGGCATATCAACCAATTATTTAATGCTGAAACGCAATACATATCTTAAATTTTCATTTTCTAAGATTAATTTAACATACGTTGTTATTTTATCCATTGCTAAGGGAACATGGTGTGTTCATGCCTTTCTCAAGTGTATTTAATTCAATGGTGTTGATGACAATCAGTATTAAGTGGCAGTCTTCTAGAGGTTAAATGTTCAATCCTTACTAACACTTCTATCTGGTCATGGCTGACGGAATGAGAACACTGTATAAGTTCCCGAGTTTGACATAAATATTACCAAGTTCGAAAAGATGCACCTGAAAAAAGGCCGGAAGTTTCATCGAGCGAATCGTTATGAAAATAAAAACCAAGATAGGAATAATAGTCGAATTATTGAATTTGAACTCGGCTTGCCGATTCCATAGTCTGTAGCGGTATCTATTAGGTCACGTATTTCAAAACAAGGAGGTAAAAATGGAAGCATAAATGAAGCGTGAAATTTAGAAATTCAGTTAATTCGCTTTAGTTGCATCCAAATGTTGAAGCAATACTCAGAGGATCGAACGTAAAACCACTGACTCGGAAGAGGCAAAGAAGTGAATCATAAGTGAATCCAGTCGGATTAATTCATTTAACCATTTCATTGCGTAATTAAATTACACGGTCATTCCCGTAACGATATAAATTATCCACCAACAAATAAAATTGATCATTTTTGCTTCTATGTTTCGGAATTTTGTAGACGAGGATATTTGTACTGTTCTTATCTTACAACGTTTCAGCCGATGTAACTTCTGACCATCTTCAGGTTCAGAATCTTCATGTCGAACTCGGGGATTTGTATAGAATTTCGAACAGTACCCTTGCAAGGACCCGTGACGCAACGGATAAAAGTGCTAAGTAATAATCAGTTCTTAATGGAAATTGAAGGTTCAATTCTCAGTATGTTTCTACAGAAATATTGATATTATATTTCTGAATGTCTATGCCTATTAACAGGCTAACTAACTCCTTGAAGGGGGTGGATCTTCACCACGTACGGACAGTCATTCAATATGGAGAGGGTGTATTTTGCGCATCACATAGTGCTGGGATTTATGGAGACCAGTCGACGATGCCACGAATAGGCCACCTCGGGAAGGTATAACTGTACAAGTTTTAGTCATCCGTGACGTGTATCAACCATTATACATACCCGTATCGTCGCCATAGGCTCTTGATCATCTGTGGATACAATCACTCGGACGCCGATGTTAAGTTCTTAAGAAGAGTCACAGAGAGAGCGCACGAGAAAGAGATTCATATATATCAGACGTGTGTGATGTACACGCATTAGGTTATGTCGTACCCCCTTCAATGGGGATAACATAAGAAAAGCCGACTTTCACGTCTTCTATGCTTGAAGGGTTGCCTGGAAGAGAGAGAATATTTCTCCTCCCAGAAAGCACGTGATTTCACTGATTTACGTTTTATTGAGGTCACCTCTTACCCCTAGGTGCCATTCTAACTTTTCCATTCAAACAAGCCGCGCGTGCGTGGTCCCCCTCTGTATGTGACTCGATGTGGCGAGTGTAAAATGCAATAAATTTGGGCTATTTGGGTCATTTTGGGCCCCCCTTTGACCCCCTGGGGCGCGAACCAGAATTTTTCTGAGGTCAAGGATGCTCATTTTATATCAATTGCCTCTACATTTCGGCCAAGTTTCAGAATAGATCAAACGTTATGGGAGAAAAGGGTCATTTTTTTGCCATTTTGGTTTTTTTTACCCCCTGGGGCGCGAACCAAGGTCAGCGATACTCATTTTCTATTAGGAACAATTTCTATTAGGAACAATTGCCAAGTTTCAGAGAAATTGAATGGATGGATGAAAAGTTATGGGGCAAAAAATGTCATTTTTTGCCATTTCAAGGCCTTTTGACCCCCTGGGGGACTAACCAGATTTTTTTTCAAAAATCGGAGAATGTCACTTTCTAACTTTCTAACCTGACCAAAGTTACACCTTCATGCAAAATTTCAGAGAAATTCAATGGATGGTTGCGGAGAAAAATCCGGACGGACATGCCTAAAAAAATAAGTCCCCCGATTTTATAAATCGGGGGACCAATAACGTACTCATCTACAAATCCTTTAGCCTCTCTACACGAATAAAAATGTATTAGTGTTTAATTGATTTGTCCCCAAAATATATGTCTCTATTGTTTGGAGTTTTAGTTTCGGAAATCGTTTTTCCCAATTAATTTCCAGTCTGACAAAACAACTCAAACTGAAATAAATCGTCTCCTATATTTATTTGATAATTCGGTGTTATCCTCGTTTCATTTATTTTATTTTTACTTAAAAAAAATTATTTTCAGTGTCTTATTATTCGATATTTATTTTTTGTTTTGTTAAATCGGTCTTGTTTTTTTTTAAATTTAATTTTTTGTTGTTGTCTTTTTGTGGGTTGAACGGAAGAATACTTTCAAATCTGGGATGGTTAATACCACATAATGCGGAGATTATTTTCGAAAATTAAGATACTTTTCTTACCATTTTATAAATCTATTATTCTTTCTCTGTCAGCATCCCCGTTTTATGCTCTCTCTCTCTCTCTCTTTCTTTCTCTCTCTCTCTCTCTTCCTCTTTCTTTCGTTATCTCCGACTCACTATATATTGTTCTTTCTCACTCTCTCCCTCTCCCCCTATCTCTCTCTCTAACGTTCTCTCTCTTATTGTCTTCGTTTTTCAAGTCTGCCTCTTTCCCTCTCTGACTCACTATATTCTCTCTCTCTCTCTCTCTCTCTCTCTCTCTCTCTAACGTTCTCCCTCTTATTGTCTTCGTTATTTCTTTCAATGTAATTGTTCTCTCTCTCTCTCCATTCACGCTCATCCACCTCCCTCTTCCTCTCCTCCTTCCTCTCTCTTTCTATCACCCTTTTTCCGTCTGTCACTTTAAAAAAAATTTCCAGTCATTTTCTATCTATCTGCCTCTTTCTCCCCTACTCTTTTCCTCTCTGCCTTTGTCTCCCCCTTTCTCCCATTTTCTTTCTCTATCTCTATCTTCCTTCGCTCTCTCACTCACCTTCTTCCGATCTCTCTCTCTTTTCCGTCTGCCACTCTCTTTTTCCAGCCATTGTCTGTCTGTCTGTCTTTCTGCACATCTCTCTCTTTCCCCCTCTCTCGTGTACCCCCCCCCTGTGCATTCTTACTCTTTCTTTCATTCTCTATTTTTCACGTAATGGCTCTGATTGGATCAGAGCGGTTCCATACTCCACCTATTAGGCCGCCCGACCCTCTTAACTTTAAGTGCCTTCACAACTCGCCCATATGAAACACTTGGTAATTTCTTGTCTTCATGGAATAGACACCAGTGATTCGTTTAAGGATAGGTAATCTGTGCTCTTCAAAATATGGAACTACCCGAAGCTGAAAGCATTATTTGTTGCCTGTATTTAATGGCAACGTGTTACTGGCATTTGCGAAGAATTTTCGGCGGTGGTGTGGTGGGGTGTGGGTGGGGGCGAGAGTAGCAATGTTATCTGCAATAACATAATTGTGCAGGTAATAACATTACCAGGGTCAAACAGGCACGGGTGTGTGGTTTACTTCGCCTTTCAACGAGGTCAAATTTGGGCTAAGTGATACAATAGAGGGTTGTGAGAGAATTGATTGTTAAAAGAGAAACATTCTTCCGGTTTTGAAGTCGGAAATTGACAAGCGGTGTTTATCAAAAAAACTGTTACTATTTATATTTTTCAAGCTCTATTTTTGGAGGGAGAGGCAATTAATAATTTATTTTCGCCATTTTTTAAGTTATTAAAATCAAACTGATTTTAATGATTGGAATCTTTTATTACAAATTATCAAATGGAAGTGGGTTTTTTTAAATAATTTTTTGGCTTGAATATATTTTTTGAAATAGCTCCTTTTGAAAATACTTTTTAAATAGTTTATTTACTATTTTTTTTATAATAAGAGTGCTTTTTATAGTTGAAAATACTTTATAATAGTTTATATTTAGTGAAATTAAACATTCTAACCTGTCAAAAATGACGAGAGACTGTTTTTTGATAGACACCAGTTGTCAATTTCCGATTTCGAAACCGGGAGCAGTAATCAAGTAGACTGTTTCTCTTTTTACCAGTTAATTTATTTAACCCTTCAAAAGTTGACAGTGATTTGAAACATTGACACAAAAGGAATAAGCAGAGTACACATTACGAAGACGGTAGTTTTTTATGATGCCAGTACTCGAGTTCGTATCTCACGTACGTCTAAACTGAATGCATGTTTTTTTTATAAAGCAATTTTTGACTAATTAAAATAAAGTCAAGTATTATGGTTCATTTGTGCTTTTGCATTTGTGCTTTTTATTTCACGCGCCCCGAAATTTGTTTAATGTGGAATCAACATATATAAATTACATTAATAACGCAATTCAGCCTTTTGGTTAGGAGCAAAGTGTAGTATATGTTCTGATCTTTTCTGTCTTGAGTTAGTGAAGGGGAAATAGACTCTTTCTCCTTTATTGGCAGGATGAAGTGTAGTACCAGAACATGTACTACACTTTGTTTCCAGCCAAATGCATAGAGTTATTATGTACTAGCTGTTCATATCCGGCGTTGTCCGGTAGTATTTTGCTTTGAATTGATCTTTTTGTCTTTTTTAACTATGTCGTGTTTTTCTAAAATATTATTCTTTGTTTAAAATAGATGTAACTCTGTATTGACGAGTACAGAGTTACGCCCCTTTCATTAATATGGCGTCCGTATGTATGTTGTTATACACGGAGATATATACTTTTCTTTGGTTCTTAAAATAATTATGAAAACTTCACACAGGTTTCATATTTTCATTTCTTTCCACATGCTTCTACAATGAGGAGATCAGCGGGTTATTCACAAAAACTCGCAAACTTAACATTCTTGAAGTTTTATGGAAGATCAAATTCGTTATGAATAACATTGACGATCATTAACTTTTGTAATTTTTGTAATAGACTTTCGGAGCTATTATTGTTTCTGTTTACAATCGTGGGTTTAATTTCTGGCTCCACCATATTTTATTTTTGTGATTAATTATTTTTTTCAGCAATAAATATTTTCGGATTATACAAATAGATTTAAAAAAATATTTATTTATTTATTACGAATTGGTTAAAAAATTATTTTCAAAACCAATAAGATAATCAGTGTAATAAACGTAATGCTCACTATCATAGTTAGTATTTACTTGTCGATTAAAAAATAGCCATGAACAGACCCGTAATCATACCCCGGTAGGGGCGTCTCAGGCGATCGGCAATAAACCAACCCGACTGTAGCAATATTTATAATCGGGTGTGTAAAAATAAGGTTATAATCAGGAATTTCCACATACGGTTCAAATTTAGTAAATGAGATACGTGTCTAGGCAGTTACGTCACAGACAGGAAGTCGCTAGTGAGACGTGGTGAATAAGCAGATTTCTGAATTGCTGCTCTTTCTAGGAGGTATCATGTATACTGTATTGTGGTATCATCCCTATTTAGATAGACAATGGACTCTTCTGGTAAGTATATATACTTTGATTACAGAAGCTACACTGACGACATTGAATTACTTATGTGTTTACATATTATGCACCTTCGAGGACATAGCATGCAGTAAAAGAAGAAAATACCCCTCAAAAAAAAAGATTGTAAAACCCCAAATGATTTTGTGCTGCTCTTTATTAATAACGTTCACTACTCATGGACTGACCCGAACATCCCAACAAACAACGATATAGCGATTCAAGTCAGCTCCTAGGTTGCCAGAATGATGTCAAGGACGGACTTTAGTTGGTATAACAACTGGCCGGAACCAGTTAGTTAGCTTTGTTTGTTTATCCAGTCTCGTGAAATTTCTATGGAAGCTCAAACTCGTTATAGATCGAATTGACGCCCATTGACTTGCAAGATCGTTGACAGCTCCTTTATAACGTAGAATGGAAAATGTCGACTTTGGAAGCCATTATTTCTTATCTGTACTGAAAATACGGGCTTGTGCCAAAAGTGGCCCTTGATAGACAAAACACACACACGCAACAAGCGGTGGCTCTACCGCAGAGGAATGCATTTATTTCTGCAGATGGGCAAATATAGATTTATCAGGATAACCAAATGACGTACCGATGACACATGAATATCTGTGATAAAACTGACACACACAGATAGAATATCATATTTACGATATACAATGGTTGTTGTTGTTGTTGGATCCACTCACACTTAGGAAGGCACGTCTTATCTTGATTTATCTCAATAGATTCTACTTCCTTTTTTTCCTCTTCCAATGAGTCATCTTATAAACAACGTGCACACGCACAAAACGAAACTTATACTGGTGTGATGTTTATATGTAAACTAGAAAAAAGTTTCTCAACGGGAGCCATATGGGCCCCTTGGGTTGCATGAACAATTTTCAGTGGTCACAAGACCAAATTTTAAAAATGGGTGAGGGTCACAGAAAATTTAAGACGCTCAGAATATTGATATGGAGTCATTTGTAATAAATTATTATTATTTGAAATCAAAATTTGGTATTAAGTTTTAAATATTAAATTTTGTTATAGTTTTTTTTTTCCGTCTGATCCATACAAAAATGGCTGCTTTTACGTTTTTAATTTCTTAAAATGTTAAACTTTTTTCGGATATTTTGTAGACGAGTCCAAATACCCTCGCCACCCAAACAAAAAAAAAAGCAGACAAATTGCAGGTTATAGTAAAAACGTTTTATGATTTATTCAAAACACGGAAGATTTTGATGCGGAACACTGTACGGAACATGCTTACCACATAAATGCGGCAATTATTGTGTTCCTTTCATAATGTCAAACTCTAATCAAAATAAAATAATATTAGAAGAGAAAACTGGGATTTTTATAAAAGAGCTCTGCCCCACCCCAATACCCCCCCTCCATATAAAAAAAGAAAAATTGCAGGTAAACAACGTTTTATTACTTATTCAAAAGGATGGAATAGATTCACGTCATTGAGTTTTTGCATACCAAAAATCGTTTTCCTTATGTTTCTGTCGCCACATAAACTCACACAGATAGATCCCACCATTCCGCGATGCGTTTTACGGTGGTCTTTATTCTGTATTGTGTACAACCTTACCCTAACCTTACCCTAACCTATGCCAACGTATGCCTAGATAAACTTACAAATGTAGATCATAGGCATGTGCACACATTACACATGACTGACAGGGATATATATATATATGTCCTGATTTGGGCTGTAATTACTCTATTCAGTTCAGGAATAAGCTGGATATTGTTTTCATAGACATTATCTTTGAAAATCTGGTGGAGTTAAGTTCTGATGAATGTGAAGCTCATTCAGGATCATACCTCCTACTGATGAGACGATCATCAAAATGCCCCCATATCATTGAAACGCGATAAAACAAAGAGTGTTTGACATTCATGACTGAAACTTAATAGACAAGTCAAGCATAGACTGAATTTTATTTCTACCAAATACAGAAAGGATTACGAATTTTATTAACGATTCCATGGGTGGCATTTTTTAGGGGGTCACCCTAGATTTACTTACTAGGGAATTTGAGTTGCTATTGGTGATTCCTAGCGAATTGTGTTCATCTTGAGAATGAAAAACTGCTGCCAAGGTCAAAATACTGTAATTCTCTATACCACCCCTCATGCACACAGACACACACTCTCTCAAATCTCAAGTTGTCTTCTAAATTTGTCACTATCACTTACTGCATATTCCGATTGATGAAGGCCTCTGCAAAACATGGCTCACAATTTAATTGCTGGCCAAGTTTGAAGCGATGATGCCTAAATCCTATTTGGACTCTGCTCATTCAATCATCCCCGAAAAGTTATTTGAATAATTTCCTGTGGATGAATATCGGTTTCAACATAATTTTATCAAATTTGCTGATTTGCTCACATGGTCAAAGCGGAAAGGTAGCAGGGTCAGTTATACAAGATCACCACATAAAAATGACGTCTTCGCAATACAGAGTAAGATGTATGTTCGCAAATTCTTAAGTATGATCATAGCTGACATATTTTAAACACCACATCCACTCTGTCACCGAGATTGAGCACTCCCCTTATAAAACAGCAACTATATTAATATTAAAATAATATACAAGATGTGTCAGAAAAATTTAATTCATATTGAAATATGAAATGATTTTATTTTAAATTTTGGTCGATGTATAGCAAATCATTTGCCCCTCTGGTCACTTTCTGGCATATTTTGTTCCCTGGGTAAAAGTACATGGATATTAAGGGATAGATAGATCTCTTTGGTAAGTTGTGCCGTGAAGATTTTTCACGGAGCCGGTAGTCAGGTTATCGGTCTGTAGTTGCTTGTGATTATTCGCTTCTCACTGTCTTTTTTAATTAATAAGTCATGGATCAAATGGATTTGAAGCATCCTAGAATGAGCATTGACCAAAAAGGACACATTTCGCCATAGCACACATTTTTACTATGAACAAAAACAATATGGTGTCTATGGACATTTGTAACTTTGACATCGCAGATTCTTTTTATTAAATTAGGGGGTTTATTTGCTAAAAGTTTTACTAATAGCTTAAACATGCAAAATTTTAAAGCCAAATGTATAAACAAATTTCACGTCCCTAGGTCTAATAGCCTAAAAGTAGAAAGACACAGACGAACAAACATCTATCATAGAGATGTTAGGATGACTCAAAAAGCGTTGCCTAGCAACGATTTGCTTATAATCAAGTTATTAAAAATTAATAGTCCAATCATCCTAATTAAAAATCATAACTTCTTTGTCGGCGTCCCATTGTGCACATGTGTTGTCTTCTCCAATGACCAAGGCCAATTTTTTAGCTGCAAGAAAGCCATCTCCGCTTCTAACATTATTTATTGTTCATTATTCAAGGGAACTCTTCGATACTGCTCTCAGCCAATCAAACTTACCAATGTCTTGGATATATTCACATAGTTTGTTTTTAAATTGGCAGTTGAAATAGATTATTTAGAATATGATGACAACAAAGTAAATGTTTATATTAACTTTTTAACGTGTATGAAATTGAAATTTTAATGAACAATTGATTTTCTGCAATATTTTCTTGATTGATCTATTAAAAAAAACATCTTAATAAAAAAATAAATACGACAAAGATCTTTTGAAAGGAACATTTCAGTATATTGATCGTCTATCTCAGATGCAAGTCAAAAAAGGGTGGAATAAAACAGTGAACAAGATAGATAGATAGATAGATAGAAAGAGAGAAAGAGAGAGAGAGAAAGAGAGAGAGAGAGTCAAACACTTACTTTAAGAGCATGGCTTAATTATTGTAACACTTCATTAGATCATCTTAAACACATCTTGTCTCTTTAAACTTACATGCAAGATCTTTTCGATTGCAACGACCACTTGCTCGATCGCCCGTCAAACGTTAGTTCTACTGCTTTCCTATTCTCATGAAAACCCTGCCTCTTTGTGACATCTTGTCTGGTTTATATCCTGTTTACGACTCTGTGTGATTCCATCTGCACAAAATTAGTTAATATATGTACTAGCAAACATACCTCCCAGTATTTACCAAAAGTAAATATGACTCCTTACAAACAATCTCATAGGTAAGTAATTATTCATACCAAATTTCAAGTTCTTAAGTCAGATGTCTATTATTTCTATTTATATAAAGTTAGGTATGTGTATATGTTTATATACATTAATTACATGATTATTATGAAGTGTGGTATATATCTACTATGAGTAAGGGTTTGTAATATAGGCTATTTTGTAAAAATTCAGATGACTCTGATTTTTGTGAAATTTTTACAATTAATAAATATTCTCCTATATTTCAGTTTATTTTAAAGAGTTTTAGGGAGGGGGATACTATCGGTACAACCTTCCATTTGAGAATTCAAAAATGTCAAACTTGCATTAAATTTGATTCATAGACATTAGACACCAATTAAGCAAGATGCCCTGAATTTAAGCTTTAGACTAGAATAAAAATCCTGTAATGGATTTTGATCAAAATTGAAATAAGGATTCTAGCGATAAGGTTTAGTATAATTATATCTTGATTTTAATTTTTTTAAAGGGATATAAATGTGGTGCTAATCGTTCTGTTCTGGGACGATCATTCTTCTAGTATTCATGTTTTTTTTTGTTGCATAAATCCAAATAATCTGATGAGGTATATTCAACCATTTTCCTATCTATGCATGTTTCTATAGATACACTCGCACGTAGCGGGATTACATCTAAAGCAATCCTTATCTGCGCAAAAGGTTTTATCAAAAGCTGACCCTTAGGTCAAGCATGATTTTGTGGATGAATATCTTTATTACAAAACTTTGGAGCCCTTAGTCGTGTCTTGCAAATGCCAGCATTCCGTGTCGGGTTAAAGCTACTACAAGTAAAAAAAAAGGTGCAGAACGTGTCTCGTGTGAGGCCTTTCTTTATATGGCATTTCTCCAAAGGGTTATATATTAATAATAGCGGTAACCGCAACCTTTTCTTGATGACATTTCTGAGATGAACTATCGTTATTTACATTTGCGTTCATCGCATTTTGGTTATATACAAGATCGATTTCAGAAGTAAGGGAAACTAGGTGTGCTGTGTTAGCTATGGGCGAAAGAGAATCAACAGGATTATACTTAATGTTGGGACGATTAATCAGAATCCGGAATCAGAAAAGTCGAAACTTTTCAGGGTATCGGAATCGGTATCGGCATCGGAATAATTTGTGCCTATTTTCCAGTGCCAAAAATGATTATTTTAATTTTTTTTTAATTTGTTTTTGTTAAAAACTTAATTTTCTATTGCTGATATTAATGATAAAATGATAAATATTTATTGATTTTAAACTACCAGTAAAAAACTGATCACCCCTTCCACAAGTGTATTTTTACGTTCGCAAAAATATATGCACATATTACATGGGTTTTACGGTATTCCGAAAATAATAAAAATAAAAAACAACAACTCTATAACTAAATATTTAGAAGTTTTAAAAGAATCGGAATCAGAATTGGAATCAGTAATTGTATTGGAATCGGTAATTGTATCGGAATCGGTAATTGTATTGGAATCGGTAATTGTATTGAAATCGGTATATATATTGGAATCGTCCCATTACTACTTATAATCTGACATGATATGTTTTATTATTTACTCACTAGGAGTTCTTACACGAGTCATTATCCGTGATTACTCACTGGCAATAAAAAGTAGTGTTCCCTGGAGTCTGAGTGAAAAATGTCTCCCAAGGTTATTTTGAAGGCAGATTTTTTTGTAGTAATATATTTTTGGAATAAATTGTCAGATCAAATTAAGTAGCATAAGATGAATTCAGAAATAATAAACCAGGAATTAAGAAGGCATTTTGGGGAACTATCGGATGGAATTTTATCTCTATGTTCATAAATAAATATAATTCCCTTTTATGTCAAAAAATTAGGTGGTAATCTGAAAATGGAAGGCCGTGAACATTTGTAATATTTATTTTCAATTTTGTCTTATCCTCCTAGGGCGGTGGTTTGTCTGCTAATTGGGCAGAATTATGGGGAACAGACATAAAGTTATTGGTTTTATGACCCTATTCATCTCTTTTTCCTTCTGTGTGTGTGAAGTGTGAGTGCGTGTGTTTTCAATGTGTGTTTATAGATGTGTCTTCGTGTGTGAATTTGTGTGTTTTGTTTGTCTTGTTCTGTATGTGTGAATGTGTCACTGCCCGTGTGTAAGAGAATATAGGTGTTTTATTGTTAGTATATTTATGTGCGTCTGTGTATATGTGTGTGTGTGGTGTCAGTAGATGTGTATATGTTCGTTCTCTAAGTTTATCTATTAAGGAATGATAATAGTGTATGTGTATTTTGCATGATGTGTGTATGTGGTCTGACAAGTGTGTTTATTTTAGTGAAGTGTTTGTACATGTATTTGCCTAGATTCTTTTGCATATACCTTATATGGTACACATATATCTCTCTCACTCATATATACAGCTATACATATACATACACACACACACACACACACACACACATATATATATATATATGGAAAATAAAAGAAAGGAAAAATATTATTTCGTCTTAATTTTAAGAATTCTTCGGTTTGAAGAAATAAGACACAACTACAAATATTTGGTAATATGACCGAAAAATCAAAATTAGCAAGGTGGAATGACTCATATTTTTAACTCAAGAATAAAAAGAGCTGTCTCCCTTATAAATTAAAATTACATTTTTTTTGTATAAGATTTGAAAATGTGCATATAAATTAAATTTAAAAATGTAAATGACTCTACGACATCCCGAGCAACGCAGAATAGGAACGGCTAGTATATATATATATATATATATATATATATATATATATATATATATAAGGGAGAAGGAAAGAGATGGGAATGTATCGAATTGTTTTATTCAAAGAACATGACACCCGAAGTGACTTGTTTAAAAGCACTGAGATAAGTGAAGAAAAGAGACGGCGATGTTGATACAAAAAGCAAATAAAAACGAAAGACAAACAATTGTTTTAAAATGGTTGACAAACAAGATGAAATGGAAATATTTGTTTGCGTAGAGGTTTCAATTTCTTCTATATCGTTAAACATGTCATGATTTTATTGGGTCTGAATATTTACGATAATACAATTTTTAGAGATAAAAGTAAGCAATGCCAACAGATTTATTAACTTCTGTAAAATGTCTTGCATGAAGAAGAGAAGAATAGTTTTAATAATCAGCGGAACCCGAAACAGAAATAGACATAGAAATAGTGAGGAGACGCTGTTGATAAAATGTTACGAAAGAAAATTTTTTTTTTTTGCACTCAGGATGAAGTTGTCAGTTGGATGATGAAGAATATCATGAGAGGATTCAGAATGATAAATGGAATGGACAACATTTGAAATGAAACACGGTGGAACCAACGGTTTAAATGGATGGAAAAACTGAGGAGGGAAAGCACCATCCAGACCATCGTCTGGAAAGAATCCGAGACGACTCGAATACTGAAAAGTCTTTTTTTCATTCATATTCCAAGGGAAATAACTGGTCATTAAAAGTATTTTTGTTCCTATCCAAACTGACCCTTTTTGGGGAGCGATTATAAAAAACGATCTTGTGCTTAATTTTGCTCTTGTGGGGAGGCAAATACTGTTTAGACACATTCCACTAACAATACAGTCAATAACACTCAGAAGAGACGCGGCTAGCCTTTCTAGTGTTGTTTCTATGAAAGGTGCTCTAGCAAAAACTTGTAATTCTATCTCAACGAAAAAAGTATTTCTTTTCTCTCTCCATGTGCCTAGCGTCAAGCAGAATTTCCATGAATAGAGTTTCTTTGCAAATAGGCTTCTTGTCTATTACAACATGTAATAGTCGTCGTCAAACTCAATGTTTAACAAATCTTGTTATGGACCACTCGATAAGCATGATCAATGTTACTCCCATAGTGTTCCTCATCTTTCGGCTAGCAGTCATTCCTGTCTCATTAACCTTTATCCTTGAATGGCTTTTAGCCTTGATGAGTGGTGACCCCAATAGTAAGATACAACAAAAAAATAGAATACAATACAATAAATTTGCAATAAAGATATAAAAGTACACATGAGGATACATGAAAGGTCGAGGCCGGCCGGAGGTGCTGAAAGAGGGGGGGGGGGAGGGGTTAACATGAGATAAATAAAACTATATAAGTATGTAAGCAATATACTAAATATAACCAAAGATGAGCCGATAAACGTTTGAGGCTGAAAGAAGATTAAGAAGTGGAGTTATTTGTGCTGATTGACAATATCCGGACGAAGGTGATTTTCACCAATAATGACTAAGCTGCTTATCCGGGGGGGGGGGGGGGGGCTGATAAAGAAAAGAGAGATTGTTCACTTTGATGAAATGATCAAAGGGAGAATCTTCAGTCCAGGTGCTTCTTGGTGGATGGACTCTAATTAGAATACAATCAAGTAAGTCATGCTAGACTGTTTAACTTGACTTATATACATTATTAGTTTTCTTTCAGTTTTGAGAGACAATGGATACATCCTGTGAGGGTGCTCGAAGTCTATAGTAAAACAAGGATTATGCAATCTCAGGCCGCATCTCTCTTGAATCATTGCTTGTTGAGATAAATAAAATTAGTGCATATCAGTTCCTAGAATTCAAATACAACGAATATTTGGCATATGATGTATGTGAGTTGTTAAACCTGACCAGTAGCATGGAAAAAAATGATATAACAATGATACAATAGATATGTAATGTGAGTCTTAAAGATCTGATGACCTCAGACGAAGATTAAATCTGGACAGTATAGAGAGATGTGTACAGAAAAGGAGACTTCGTTGGTATAGTCGCATTGAAAGAATGGATAAAAGTTAGCAGTTGTAAGGAGAAGGCCAAGGAAAACATGGGAAGAAGTGATAAAGATAGATTTGAGAGAAAGAGGGATAATGAAGACCTGGTACAGATAGGTTAGTTTAGAAGTCAGTTTCTAAAAGTCGTCCAATACATGCCAGCATGATGATGATTTTTATGATGATGATTTCTAAAACAACTATTTACATTGCTTTTTGTAAAATCCCAAAATTATTTGATTTTTGGTAGATATATTTGACTTTCTAATTTAACTGTATAGAAAAAACAAACTATTCCACTGTGAAAGCGAACTCATGACCTTTATTTTATCAATCGAAAACTTGACTAAAAAACTATAGAAAGATCTGTTAACAATTTCTTTAAACTAAATGTCTTAATGATAGTACACTCTTTAATTAAAGTAAGGCTACATTAAATAATGGACCCGGATTAAATATTTTACAAAATTATGAATTTTTGGTATAATCAATGTCTACCAAAAATTACGTCAACCGGTTAATTTTTGACTTTGTGTAAACCCTCTCTCAAAAAATGATGGGAGGAAAAAAATTATTCTTCGTCAGTGTTTGTTTTCACTTTTTAATCTAGCCATATAAATTATTTTTATCATTTCTGATGACCTAAAGAAAAAATATCTACCGTTGACTTTTTATAATAGAGTGAAGACATTTCTTATCTACTCTCTCTCCATTTTTTAAAACCTGTATACAGATGCCAGAAATTTAAAACTAATTTCAACAAACATCTAGCTGAACAGCTTCCAATTTAGGATGAGCCCTAAAATTTAACCCTAATACTCAGTATCCCCTTACGTCTACAGTGGTAACTTGCCTTGTTTGGGGTAAACTCAATTTAAAAAAAAAAGCTATGGTGCAACCACACATAGAATTTGCATCGTCAGTCTGCAATCCTGATCTTGCTCAGAACATTGCCCACCTGAAAGCCGTCTAGAAACGTGTAACCAAGCGAATAATACCTTTCACCAGAAATCTGCCATACTCTGAACATCTTGCTTCCATATCTAACAACTCATTTGGAAAACAGCCACAAAATTATAAACAATCTCGCTTTTTGATCTCCATGTGTCTATGAACATGTCTATGAAGTGAGAAAACAGAAGAGCTCCTACGACTTTCGGAAACATATTTTCACAAACTGCCCGCATTGCATGGAGAGAAATAATATGATAGATGTGTAATGTGAATTTTAAAGACAGACTTAGTTCTGATGGGCAATATAGAGAGATTCGTGCAGAACAGTAGACTCCGTTGGTTTGGTCACGTTGAAGGAATGGATAAGAGTTCTTGGGTTAGTAGATGTGGCAGGGTCAGTCCATAGGGGAAGGCCAAGGAAAACATGGGAGGATGTGATAAGGATGGACTTGAGAGAAAGAGGGTCAGATATAGGGTAGTTTTGAAGCCGTCTAACACACATGCCAACATGTAAAATGTATGTTAAACCGAATATGATAATGATCCAGTCATAAGTGTAAAGACACAAAAAAAATGAAAGTTGACACCAATGATGAAAAATCTGCTTAAAAAGCTAACAAAGAAAGATTGTTTAAGTTGATAAAATGATCAAAGGGAAGAAAACTCCAGCTGTTTCTTGACTCGACTCTAAAAATTTTTTGCAGTTATCAGTCAATTACTTTTCTACTGACATTTCTTTAAATATGGAAATATTGAATTATAAATGTCAATAGGTATGATATAACATTTACTTCTGTGAATTGATTCAGCATATTTTTTAAATAAAGAAGAAAAACTGTTTATATAATATTAAAGTAGTTTCAATTTCTCTAACAGAAGTTATTTAGTTCTACCAGCATTGACTGGATATCAAATATGGTGAATAACTATTATTATACTAAAGCTGGGTTAATCAACGTTTGTTTCCCTAAGTTTTTTTTTACCTATATATCACATAAAATACATTAGGTTTCGGAATGGGTATTGATAATTTGTTTCGGCCAAGTTGTCAAACTCGGGAATTTTTATGTTGAACTCTGGAGTATATACAGAATATCGAACTCAACTCTTTATTTATTTCTATGGGGAGGGTTGAAATTTAAACCTTCAGAAAACTGCCATTTAGCACCTTTATCCTTTGTGCCAAATAATACCCATAATATACATGTATTTAATTTTGGGATTGAATTATATTTGAAAACTCTTCCATTTGTGTTGGATTTTTTACCAATAGGTATAAAATAATATTTACTTCAGTGAATTGATCAAAAATATTTTTTAATAAAGAAAAAAAAACTATTTATTTAGTACTACCAATAATATTGTCTGAATATCAAATACTTTTAACACCTATTATCATACCAAAAATGTTTACTTTTGGTATTGAGTTATATTGTAATTGTTCTAATTAGCAATTACTAACTCTTACTAAACTTCTATCTATCACTCTCACCCTCTCTCACTACATGTTGTTTGAGCTCCTTATTTCATACGGTATCTACCACTCTCGATTTCGTCATTCTCTCTTTCTCTGTAGTTGAAGGTAATAATGAAGAAATTTGGAATATTCCATTATAACCAACAGGGAATATCTATCACTACACGTAATAACACTGTTTAACCCGTAGCTGGAGAGAGAGAGAGAGAGAGAGAGAGAGAGAGAGAAGAGAGAGAGAGCAGAAATACTAATTTTGGATTTTGTCTCTTAATTTTTAAAATATTTAACTGACTTTGCAAACTCACTATTTCCTGATTCAAACCATATATATATATATATATATATATATATATATATATATATATATATATATATATATATATATATATATATATATATGCGTGTGTGTGTGTGTTTTATAATAATGTAAGCCTGTAATAGAATCATCCTCATAGGAGATAGAAAACAAACAGAAATATGAAAAAAGAAACAATAGCAATAATTCAATTAGTGTCATGGTGTGAGAAAAATCAAATGCTACCGAAACTAAAATCACAATACAGAATGAAAAAAAGAAAAGAAAAAAAAAACTGTTTTGGGATTTGAAAATGCAAAACTGGTGATCAAATCCAGACAAAACTCAAGAAAGAAAGACGGAAAAAAACAAAATGAAAAATATGATTGATCAAGAAAAACGAAGAGAATAATGAGAATGTGTGAAAGAAATGAAAATAGGAAAATAATTGATTGAGAATACATGAAAGCCCATTATTTGAATGGAAAAAGGTTGAGTGACACCTGGGAGTCAAAGTTGACCCGAGAACGGAAGTTAAAAAAATCACGTGACATCCGGATAGAGATAATTCTGGGTCTTCCTGGCTACCCTTTAAACAGAGAAGATATGAAAGTTGGCTCCTTTATTTTAGCCCCATTTAGGGCAGGGGGAGGCGCACAACATAACATAATGATTGTACGGCACGGACGTATATATATATATATATATATATATATATATATATATATATATATATATATATTGCTTGTTTTACACATACTTCAATGGATTGTGCTCTGATGAACTGGCTGCTCTGGTGCCCCCTCGACGTAAATACACTAGACTAACTCGACAATCAGCTAAATCCCACCCATTCACTGTGGAGGTCCCCAGATGCCAGAGAGCCTTCTACTCCAATAGCTTCTTTCTTTTCCCATTATGCTGGCTTCTGGAAATCATTCCCTGCTCCTGTTTTCTCCGACTGTACCGACATGTAGAGGTTTAAAACTAATGTAAACAGACATCTTGCTACACAGCTCCCAACTTAGGATGACACCCAAAACCTACACCCTAATTCTCAGTAGCTCCTTACGTCTACAGTGGCGGCCTGCCTTGTTTGGGGTGAAATATGTTTTTTAAAAATTTATATATTTATGTATATTTCTCTCTCTCTCATATGTGTGCACACGCAAGTAACCTGTCTCTCTGTAACTGTTCTTTTCTGATTTATCATCAGTGATTTTGTCTACAGACGATGCCAAAACCTGGGCTCCAAACACTGAGTGTATAAGTGAAAACATAACATAACAAGATGAGAGAAATGAGAGTTACATCTTAGCCTCTGTTTCTTGGATCCGACACAAAAACGACATTTCTTACAAATACAATGAATCCTCTTGAGATTACAGAATCCTTACAATCAGAATACTCCAATATATAAATAAATGAGAACTCAGGTGTGGAGAAAGTATATCTGGATGCAAAGCTTTGTTTTTTTGTTACCTTGGTGATACCATTGGAGCACAGGGTGGAGTGGTAGTGTAATGACTAGCTTTTGGAATTCTCTTCCTGCTTCCTTTTTCTCTGACCGTACTAACATGCAGACATTTAAATATAATGTGAACAAGCATCTCGCTGCATAACTTACCATATAGGATTCCCCTAATTCACAGTATCTCCCTACGTCTCAGGTGCATCGTGCCTTGTTTGGGGTGAACTTAAGTATAAAAAAATAGGAGTGAATGGAGTAAGTTATGGGAAAGTCTATCATGCATGTATATGCAGGATGATGATGTATGCAAATGAAACCTGGCCACTGAGAATTGAGGACATGCTTTGCATGAAGAAAATGATGTGAAAATGGCACGATGGATGTATAATGTGAGTGTTAAACAGACAGGCTTAGATCTGATGACCTCAGAGGAAAATTAAATCTGGACATTATAGGGAGATGTTTGCAGAACAGGAGACTTCGGTGATATGGCCATGTTGAAATAATAGATGAGAGTTCTTGGGTTAGTAGATGTAGAAGAGAGCTGAGGTCACAAACCATGGGTGAAAATAATATTAATGAACTTGAGAGAAAGGGGGATAAATGAAGGCCTGGCCAGAGATAAGTTACTTTCGTAGTCAATTTCTAAAAGCCGTCCAACACATGCCAGCATGTAAAACGGATCTTAAAATGATGATGATGATGATGATGATGATGATGATGACAATCCATGCTTTATCTTCTTTTATCTATAAAAGTAAATATTTGTTTGTGTTTTATAAAAATCGATATGTTAACAGAACAATAAGGGTTAATTTTTCACAGACAACATTGACATTTTCCTTTAATCCCATCTGGGGTCACTAGGAGCAATTCGGTTAACTGAAATATATTAAAATGTAAAGAAACGAAATTCATTTTTTTTAAAAATAGATTTTCTTTGTTTCATAAAGTAAAAAAAATTACACAAAGAATATCTCAGTGCAGAATGAGGTTTAAACATTTAAATAATTATTTTCATTGGTATTTTTAAAAGTTAAAATAATTAAATAAAAACGAATTATCCAGTATTTGTTCAAGTTGTTTTACAGCTGTCTAAAGAAACGCAGCGTCCAAACTAGAGGAAAATAAAAACAGGTATTTTTTTTTTCTAAGATTTTCAAATTTTCGCCTAGAGGTTGATTCGGAGACAAAATAGCAGAGAACATCGTCTGTTGAACAGATAAAAAAATATTGAAACTCTTAACTAAAAACAAACTACTTGTTATTTATAAAATGAGTTTTTCTTCAAAACATCAGTGCACTAACAGTGTTTTTTTTTTATTACTTGACCTTATATTGCAAATGTTATTTTTAACTTTTCTTTCAATGCAAACACTGTAAACATGACTATATTTAAAATTTTATTTTTCCTATCTTCATATGAGCAATGCCGGATGAATATCGCTAGTATATATATATTATTCTAGTAAGGCCTTGTTCATAAATCCAGTGAATCCTTACTGTGTTCACTATCAAGTAGAGCTGTATATTTAGTATAAATTTGTATTTATACAAACATTATTGACTACTCAACTGAACCTTATCAGGCCAATGTTTTTATGACGACAAAGATGATAATTGGCTTGAGGAGGCTCAACTGATTTATGACTCTAGCCGAAACCTGCCTACAAATGTTTGCATAAATAAAAATTATATATATATATATATATATATATATATATATATATATATATATATATATATATATATATATATATATATATATATATTAAGTTTGCATTCCACTGGCCATAAGGAATCAATCATAAACCATAATTTTCATTATTTATTATAATGTTCTCTATCTCTGTATTTCGATGAGGGTTTATTCTTTCTCTCTCATCTTACACTCAAATGTATTTTCTTTCAAATCCCTTCACGTTCATTTCTTACGCGTGTTTCATGGCAAAAATTGGATAAGTGTATTTTTTTTTTAGTCCAACCTTGTCAATCATCAGAGAGTAGCATTATATATTGTTGAATTGTGAACAAACATGCTATATAAAAAACACAGGAACGAAAAGAAATACGGTGAAGCTCTGAGAAGTTTGAAGTAAAAAAAAAGGCAAAAACTCACATGCGAAGAAAAGAGAAAAAGAAGAAAAAAGAAAAGAATATATATGAGAGAGAGAGAGAGAGAGAGAGAGAGAGAGAGAGAGAGAGAGAGAGAGAGAGAGAGAGAGAAGAGAGAGTGAGAATACCTACCTCAGGATAGTCCCCCCCAGTTTTATGTCCTTTTACAAATATATAAAGATACTAAACCTTATGTCTAAAATCCTTATTTCAATTTTGATCAAAATCCATTACATGATTTTGATTCTAGAAAATGTCTCAAATTTAAGGCTTAAGCTTAAGGAGTATTAAGAAGAAATTGAAATTCATGGAATCTTGCTTAATGTGTGTCTAATGACTCCGGATCAAATATAAAAGCAAATCTGAAACATTTTAATTTTCAAATGGGAAGTTGTGGCTCATAAACCCCTTTAAAATATTCCAAGGAAACTGAAAGTTGGAGAATATTTGTTTAATGCCTATTGTTAAAATTTCACAAAAATCGGATGTATCTGAATCTACATGAAGAGTTTCCACCCCTTTTTGCCACGTTGCATAAAACTACATTAAACTAAATATAACCCACATTATGCACCCTTACGTCTAGCAGCTGTGTTTCAAAATTCATAATGTTCGGTTATTTAGTTTAGAATATTTTTTAATACAAATATATAAACATATACACATTATACAAACTTTATATATAAATAGAGATATATTATTTGATAATATAAGTATGCAATATAAAAAAACATCACTATATCTACATCCATATATATATAAACATGCACGACCTATTTTTTTATTGGATTATTCTGCTTCTAAGGACGATTCTGAAACATCAAGATAAATCATTGTCTTTCCCATAAATGTTCAGTTGAGTGAATAAGCTTTTTATATTTGCTGGAAAACCTCGGAATAGAAGAACCGAAATAGTTTAGCGACAAGAAACGTTACTAAATATTTCAATGACTTAATTCTGAGCTTTTCTGGTGAACTTAGATAAACCGAGAAGATCTCTTTCTTTTTGTTCTGTCATTCAATACTGTTTTGTTTCATTTTGTAAGATTGGTGCTGTGGGAAAAAATCACCTTTTTCCATACTGGTTGGACGCATAGAACCGATCACCATAGAAACAATAATGTGAGTGTGCACAGGCCGTAATTGTCCGCTCATTGTCTTCATTCAAATTCGGTGCATCATTTCGACACTGGCCAGAGTGTCAATCGCTGTAACAAAAAGGATTTCCTTCCGTACTAAAGTACAACTCAAGTTAAAACACATAACTAATTCCCTTAAAAATTCTTAAAATATAGGTATTTCAAAGAAGTAAATTGGAGATCTTTTAAGTTCAAACTTTCAAGGAAATAGAAGCTCAATCATACGACAAACTGATCTTAATATATATATTTTTTAAATAACTTTTTAACAAATTATATATATATATATATACATTTTTATTTATACAAACATTATTGGTTACATATGTGCATACATGTTTCGGTTGTACTCTTCACAGAGAGTGAACCTCTTCAGACCAAAGAAGACAGAGAAGTGAGATGGATTTGGAAAACTTCCCTTTAAATAAATCTTTTTTGGGGATAGGCTATTTTTTATAAATTAGTATCGGATTACATACTTTACTTGTTAACTCTTTCAATTAGTTTCTATCTTTTTTATTCTTTTTCATTACCTGCCTTCTTATTCTTTCCCTTTTCTATTGTTTTATTACCTGGATTCCTTTCTTCTCTGTTTAACACTTCAAAGTTTAAATTTATCTGAGAGAAAGAGTTATAAAAAAAGATCTGCCCAGAGATAGGTTAGTTTGAAAGTCAATTTTTAAAACCCGTCCAACATATGCCAGCATGTAAAACTGATGTTAAACCGATGCTGATAATATGTAAAGTTCTGAGATCTTAACAATTGACCCCACGGGTTTCAGAAAAAAAGGAGTAATAAAGACATTTCTAATCAAAATTTGACATGATACAAATTTAAAATCAATCATACTTGCAGACATTGAGAATGAAATAAATGTTAATAATAGAAGATATTAAAAAAATAAAAGTATTGAGCTTTGGGGAAAGAAATCCTTAATTACAAAACCAGATTTGATGTTTGTAGAACATGATCGGGAGAATCCAAGATACCAGAGAGAAATAAAGATCTGGCCAGAGATAGGTTAGTTTGGAAATCAATTTCTCAAAACTGTTCAACGCATGCCAGCATGTAAAACTGATGATGATGATGATGATGATGATGATGATGATGATGATGATGATGATGATGATAGTGAGATGTGTGAGATTAAGTTGGTTTGGTCAATGGATGAGACTGCTTTGATTAATAGATGTAAAACAGTTGAGGTATGTGATGATGATGATGATGATGATGATGATGATGATGATGATGATGATGATGATGACTAAACTTTCAATCATTAGTGTAAGCAAAAGAAAACCCCGAAATAATCCGACAGTCTTTCTCTGCTTCTCCCGCATTGTTTTGAGTCATCCTGGACTTCTTGCCACTGAACAGTTCAAGAGAGGTGCAGTAGTGAATTGTGCAACCCTAGCTTCTTTATAGGCTTACAAAGAGTATTCTTTATCTCTCAAGACTGAAAGGAGGCCTTTATATAACCAATACTGACCCTGGTCGTAAATAGTTAAATAATGTGTATTTAATCCAAAAAGTTCTCAATACTCTAAATAGAAGAGCAATTAAAGTAATAAAATAACCGCTGGTTAAATATACATTCGATAACAATATTAATAGTGCATATCTACTTTTATCTATATAAAGCTGAGCTAATCAACGTTTCTTTCCCTAAAGCTTTTTTGTATTATTAATTTTAATCACACAAAATATATGTTAAAAAATAAATCCTTAGTTTTGGTATTGAGTTATGTTTGAAAATATATCCATTTTAACTGTTCTAATTAGCGCCTATGTACAATTTACTCACTAAGTAACCCTCATCTCAAGCTTCCTCTCTCACTACGTGTTGTTAACTACACACTCTTATTTCATTCAGTATCTCGCACTCTCGCCCTCGTCTCTCTCTCTCTCTCTCTATTTATCTGTGTTTATTGACTGTCAAAAGTAATAAAACTAACTATAAAACAGAAAATTAGAATAGTTAATTATAAACAATAGGGAATATCACAACAGGTATTAATGCTATTTAACTCATATCTGGAGAAGAGAGAGAGAGAGAGAGAGAGAGAGAGAGAGTGAATAAGGTTAGGGTTATTATGGTTAAGGTTAGGGTAGAGAACGAAAAGAGGCTAATTTTGGATTGAGTCATTTATTTTAAAAAATATAACTGATTCAACTAATCTAACTCGAGCTCAATGGATGACACATAGGGTCATATTTTCTCTAGTTGCTTTTGATATCTATCTATCTATCTATCTATCTATCTATCTATCTATCTATCTATCTATCGCTTTGTATTGAAAAATTTGTACATTTGTACAGAAAAATTCTATATTCATATTTATCTGATTAAATTTTCGCCATCCCCAATACTCAAAGACACAAACTACGTAAAGATATTCATTAAGATACAATGCCATACGACATAATGAAATAGACACACACACACGCACACACACGCACACGCACACGCACACCCATGTTTGCAAAGAATAGCATTCATATACACATTCCCATTCATTTCAACAGTTTGACACGTGTTATTGCACTCAGAAAAGAATAATCAGAAAATCCAGATTATGTTGCCATAGTGATCGCATGGATGAAGTAACCTTAAGTTTAATTCAAACAGATTATTCATTTGCACGTTGGTGTACGAGAGAGAAAGGGGATGAGGGGAGCGGGGAAGAGAATAAGAGAGAGGGGAAGAGAGAGAGGGAGGAGGGGGATAAGTAGAAGACAGAGAAAGGAAGTTAGAAAGTTAGGAAGAGAGAGAGAGAGGTGTAGAGGGAGGAAGAGAGTAAGAGAGGAGTAGAGAGAGGAGAAAGAGGTAGAAGGGGGAAGAGAGACAGAGAGGGTGGCAAATAGAAAAGGAAAGAAATGGCACAGGGAAAAAGAGGGTGGAGAGAGAGAGGGAGAGAGAAGGTCGAGAAAGGGGGAGAGAGGGGTAGAGGAGGGAAAAAGAGGTAGAAAAAGAGAGGGGAGAGAGAGAATAAGAGGAGGGGAGAGATAGAAAGAGGATGAAGAGGGGGAAAGAGAGAAAGATAGAGAGAAAAGAAAAAGAAAGAGAGAGGGTGAAGGAGAAAAGAGAGTGGAGAGAGAAAGGAAGGAGAAGGGAGAAGAGAAAGAAAGAGTGGGGAGAGTGTGGAAGAGATGGGAGAGAGAGATGGCAGTTAGGAAGAGAGGTGGGAGGAGAAAGTGAGAGAGGGAGAGGGAAGTGAAGAGAGGGAAGTGAAGAGAGGGAGAGAGAGGAGGGAGGGAAGGAGGGGGGAGAAAGGCAGAGGGAGGTCAAAAGAGAGAGAGAGAGAGAGAAAGGAGGGGTGAAAAGAGAGAGAGAGAAAGAGAGAAAGAGAGGGGAGGGGCTGTATTAGTGCAGTTGCTCAAGTCGGAGCAAAGCATATTTGAACGTAATTTCCTTTCCCATAATGGCTTTTCTTTCATTTCTTTCAACTCTGCAGTCGAGAAAGTGAGGAGCACACTACGAATTTAGAAAGATCAGTTTTCATAGTGAAGTTACCTTTTTGACTATCTATTCCCTTTTTCGGATTTTTTTATCATCAGGTTATACAGCAATACTTATATATGTTTCTGTGTACCTAAAACCAAATGGAGCTTCCATGAGCAGAGCTTCTTTCCAGGAACTTCACATCTGTAGAATACGATACCACATGATTGCTTCTTACTCTTGCATGATGGCCGTCTTCAAGTCCAATATAAACAAACATTTGTCAAGCCGCCCTTTTAAGTAATAAAATCCTGCCCTTTTTTCACTCATCGTTTCCAACCCTCTCATAGTATTGTTCATCATTCAATCGACTATAAGAATAGTTTTGCATTACTTTTACGAATATAATGATACTTAACCTTATGCCTAGAATCCTTATTCTAATTTTTATCAAAATCCATTACATGATTTTGATTCTAGAAAATGTCTCAACAGTAACCCCTTATCTCCTAATGACAATGCGCCTTGTTTAGGGTGAATATAAGTAAAAGTAAAAAAAAAAATTAAGGCTTCAACTTTAGGGGTCTTAAGAAGAAATTGAAATTCACAAAACTTTTCTTAATTGGACTATGTATGATCAAAATTTAAATGCAAATTTGACATCTTTGAATTTTCAAGTGAGAGATTATACCCATATTATACCCCCTAAAAACCTTTAAAATACTTCAAAGAAAACTGACATTTGAGAATATTTATTAATACCTAATATCTAAAAGCTATTGTTAAAATTTCACACAATTCAGAAAGATCAGGATTTTCCAGGAAGGCTTTTGGACCCCCTAAATTAATATAAATATAGCACACCTTACTCCTAGCAGCTGTGTTCCAAAATTTAAATGATCGGTTAATTAGACTAGGGGTAAATTCTATGCATAGAAATATATTAATTCATTATGTGCCTTTTTTGTTGCTCTTTCTGATATTGTAAAGAGCAAAAGTTTAAATTGCTCTTTTTCAATATCGATAAGCAATGATAGCAGGGCTCTTCTACAAAATATTTCAGTTTTCTCTTCTAATATCTTGATCACACTTTAACATTGTAAAAGAAACACAACTTCTTGTATCAAAAAATGAGAAATCCCTCCCCATTTTTTTTTGGGGGGGGGGGGGTGGGGGGGTCATGAAGTATCGGTTATTTATGCATTGCAAACCATCCACACAACTGCTTTTTAAGACATTATTATTTTTTATTTTTTTAAAAAATTTTTTTAACAAGTTCACCCCAAACAAGGCAGTACGCCACTGTAGACGTAAGGGGCTACTGAGAAAAAGGGTGAGAGTTTTTTGGGTTTTTTTTAGGGGGGGGAGGCAACCTAAATTAGGAGCTGTGCAGTTAGATGTCATTAGTTTTAAATTTCATGTCAGTACCGTCAGGAAAACAGGGAGCAGAGATGGAGTTCCAGAGTCCAATAGCACGAGGAAAGAAGCTTTTGCAGTAGAAAGCTTTTCGGCATCTGGGGACCTCCATAGTGTATGAATGAGATTTGGCAGATTGTCGGGTTGATCTAGTGAATTTGCGTCGTGGGGGCACCAGAGCAGCAAGTTCATCAGACCACAGTCCATTGAAGCACTTGTAAAACAGGCACAAGGAAGCAACATTGTGACGGTGGGATAGGGGCTGGAGCTTGGTGGATAGTGAGGGACCTATTAAGTTGGCGACTCTTTTTTGGACCTTGTCTAAGAGGGAGAGACTAGTGGATGATGCACCAGCCCATATGTGGCAACAATACTCCATGCATGGGCGGATGGATGGTGGCTTTGTAGAGATATAGGATAATGTCAGGTGTGAGAAGTTTACTAGCACGGTAGAGGGAGCCCACCTTCTTTGCAGCAGTCCTGGCAATGTTTTCAATGTATTTGTTCCAATTCATTTTATCTGTGAAAATTAGGCCAAGCCTATTTGCCATGACAATTGGTGGTAGTTATTGAAGGAAAGTGGCTTTGTCTTTGCGGCATTAAAAGTTACCGTCCATTTTTTACCCCAATCCACTACAGACTGGAGGTCATTTTCTAAAGATTCAGCCATTGCCTCAGATATGTGCGCGTCGGTTTTGCCCACATGACGAGAGTAGAGCGTGGTGTTGTCAGCAAATATTCCTATCTCAGTCTCAATTACATCAGGGAGGTCATTTATGAAAATCAGGAACAGTAGAGGTCCTAGGATAGACCCTTGGGGTACACCAGCATTTATGTCATGTTGCTTAGATGAACGGCCATCAACCTGGATCTTTCTTTTTGTTAGGAAGGGTTTAATTATGTTAAATATTTGTCCAGTAATACCATATGAGTGCAGTTTTAGGAGAAGCCCTTCATACCAGACCTTGTCAAAGGCCTTGGATATATTGAGCGCTACCACCCTAGCTTCACCTGCCTTGTCCAGTGTATGATATATGCGTTGAGCGATGACCGTTAGAATATCTGCTGTAGATCGTGCTTGTCTAAATCCGTATTGATGATCAGAAAGAAGTTTAGCATTAGCTAGGTGCCGGACTAAAGCAAGATTGATGATTCAAAGATTTTAGCAAAGATCGGGAGTAGACTGATTGGACGGTAGTTTAGAGTATCAATTCTATCTCCAGAATTCTTGAAGACTGATACCACAGAGGCAATTTTCCAACTATCAGGGAAACAAGATTCAGCAAGGCATTTGTTGTATAGTTTGGAGAGGACAGGGACCAGCTCAGCAGAGCATTTCTTTATTACTATTACTGGTATAGGCCCACAGGCTTTGGAGGTGTCAAGGTTTTTTATGATAATTTTGACCTGAGATGGGGTGATGCCCAGGTTCTCAAGTGTGGCTTCAGTCCGCAATGGGAATTGGGGAGAGGGTGGTTTGGCGAGTCCAAAGTGGAGTTTAAGGCAAAACGCTTGGACAGTAGTTCAGCCTTATCAGTTGCCGTGATTTGATAGCGGGAGAATTGTCGATTTTCCATTGTTCATCTATTGTAAATTTTTCCAGAAATCACGAGTTTCTGTGACTGAATGCGTTTTTTGGTTATCTCTGTATACCTTCTCTTTGCTATCACTACTTTGCACCTGTTCACAGTTGACTTATGGCGGGCGAATTTTAGGAATGCCTTCTGTCTCTCAGCAATAGCAGCTGAGGAGAGTGGGGTTTGCTGAAGAATTTTCACGTGGGAACATAAGCATCAATGCCTGCTTTGACCCATTCGGTTAGCTCATTTGCACACTGATCAGCAGGAAGTGAGAAGGTTTCACCTCATTGTGGATCGCTGATGTGATCCCTGAGGGATTCAAAATCAGCCTTCTCATAGTTTCTCGTCGTTTTGAGCAACGGCTCTTCAGCTTTTGGACGAGTTTTTAAGATGATAAGTATCATTACCACAACATGATCAGAGTTTCCGAGCGGGCTATCGGCATTCACCACACAAGCATCGGGTAGTGAGGTCAAGAACAGGTCGAGAAGTGAGGCTTGCTGGTCCGCACGATCAGGAAGGCAGGTCGGAAAAGTGACAGTCTGTGAGAGGTCCTGAGAAATTAAACGTAGAGTTTCCAGCTGCATAAGTAACGGTGGAAAATCCCAACCAGTCACGGTGATGTGCATTAAAATCCCCAAATACATGTATTTGGGCATTCGAGTCGAGTGAAAGGGCTCTATCTAAGCTTTCAGCGACAGAGTCAAACAGAGTACAGTCCTGGATCGAAGAAGAACGGTATACGAACGCTGTGATGTAGGGTCAATCTAAAGCACATGTAGGCTTGGTCATCTGATTCTAACCTAAATTCTCTAGTCAAGGGGAGGGTGTTCCAAACATAAACTCCTAGCCCATGCATATGTTTGTCAGAGTCCTTACGGTAGAGTGGAAGGTAATCAAAGTGGTGAGAGGAAATTGAGGATTGAAGGTTCGTTTCACTTAGAGCTAAGATATCCGGGGAGTTTAAAAAGTTTCTACGTCGTTAATGTTGGTTCTAAGTTCCCGGATATTTGTGAATGCGAGCCTCAAGGGCAGAGGCGAAGATGTTGGGTGTCTGGTTTAGGTTTGTTTTTTTTATTTTGTAAATTCATGTTTGTTTTGAGTTAGTGTGGGGAGGGCAAAGTGGGTGCTTGTTTGGTGCCAACAAGCTCACGCAACCAGTTTATTAGTCGTGACTTGGTCCCTGGGGATTGTGGCCTCGGGAAATCCCACCGGGGATAACTGTAGGGTCCCTTTTCATGCGCGACATGGCACATACAGTTACACACGATATTATGCAATGTTTATGGAGCAGCCATTCTTAGCGCTACCTAAGAGTTTGGGCTCCTAACTACCTGTCTAACCTGTACCCTCGACCTGTCAGAACAAGAGCGACCCAGACTAGTCATGTAGGACTTAGTGACTAAAAACAGACTTGTAATTTTGACCAGTCTTTAATATTTGTTTTCTTCTGATGTGTTATAAATATAAAAAAATAAACAAAAATTAAACTTTGTATTTTTTTGGGGGGGGGGGGAGGGGTTCGATATGTTTGATGGAAAATCATATGAGGTAAAGGAAGAACAAAATTGATGAATTCAATAATTCTTATTGTAAGTTAAAAATCTTCCTTCAAGTTGGCGGTTCAAACTTGATATCGCAATATCACTCCCTTCGATACCCAAACCTTCTACAATGATTCAAGCAAACTACAACACTCTTTTAATTAATACTGTTATTTTCAAGTTAAGTCAGAAAAATTGTGAAAAACAAACAAAACATACTAAAAGATGACCACCATTTCAGTGAAGAAACGAACCTAGCTACGGTCAATCGATACACTTTATCCTTTATCTAATTAATTCAGATACAAATGCTTGTGACAAAGGACAAGTCAGATATATAGAAATCAAGATGACAGAAGAGAGTAATAAGATTTGTAACAATAAAAGGCGAAGGAAAATGAAGATTATTTGATCTTAATACGTTTCTTATGTCTTCCACCGAAACATGATTCTACTTGACAGAAATAAAAAAAAAGTCAAGAGATATCAGATTAATAATTGACAATATTGATAGTCGAGATCTGGTTTAGACGCACAGAGCGTGTTGTGATTTTACGAAGCTTGTCATATTACTCACTCAGGAATGGTCACTCTTAGAGTTTGGGAATAAATCTTTCAAATGATACAGATCTACAAAAAGCTATACAACACATATATACAATAGAGTAGGTCGATTTTGGAACTATTGTTGTTGTTTTTTAATTTGTAAATGTTTTCTAAAGTTTGTAATCTATTTTTTTTCAAGAATTCTATTTCAGCATCATTTTTTTAATGTAAGGCAATTTCTGTTTATATTATATCATCTTTGTGCTTTTATTTTTCATTTCTTTGCTCTTTGATTGCTACCAACAAAGTATTAAAAATATTGTTGAACGTTGGAAGAAGTTGAAAACAATAAGAAAGAATACATTAATTAATTGATAGTTGTTATTTTTTAATTAAACTTTTTAAATTTAAATTTAAAAAAAAAACGGCGGACTCTGATTAAAATAATCGTGAATTCCGGTGTTACACTGAAATATAAGTTGGTAAAATTAAAACCTGGTGTTGAAGGAAAAAAAACTTTAATAATAGATTTTTTAAATTTCAATATCAATACTGTTCTCAATAAATCGAATAAAAGTTAATCAAAATTTAAATTAATATAAAATACAAATAACTACTTACAAATCTGGTCTGAATCTATTAGGGTATTTATTTGCCTGTGTCGTCGTCGTCATCATTATCATCATCATTTGGAGGTTTCTTTCCACCTTGTTTTATCCCTGGCTAGGCGTGGCCAAGTAGGACCTAGTTGGTTGTCAGGGTCGTCTCTCTCCCAGGTTTCTGGCCTTTCTCTAGGTCTTTTCCATTGCCTCGGGGTCCATTCTGTCGCTCTATATGTCCACCTGTTGTCTGTACACCTCGAAAAGTGACCTGTCGATCTATGTTTTTCTCTTCGTATGGTGGTGATGATGTCATTTTTCTGTCTAATCCAGGTGTTTCTTTTCCTATCACATGAACTGATGACGAGCATAATGCGTTCCATTTTGTATTGTATCACTCTTAGCTTTTCTATCACGTTTTGCAATCATATGTCATTACAAGAGTAAAAAGTCCACTATGAAAATGAAACAGAAAGTGTTCAATGAATGCATCATTTGCCTGTGTACCGTTAGGTATTATTTCCCAGGCTTCCCTGTTGTTTATTTTATGCTTCGTTAACCAGGTTTTTTTTGTATGATTTGGATTATTCGGACTACTGTTCTCATCTTGAGTGTTCTTCTCACAACGTTTCGGGATGTTTCTAAACTTATAAAGAACCTCGATGACAACAAGGTAATGGGTCCCAGCAACATAGTACTTAAGAAACTGATATCTGAAATAGCTCCTATTCCTACAAAGTAGTTAAATCTTTGCCTAAATAAAAAAGGCTCCCCAATTGAAATAAATGACTATCTCCTTCAGGAAGCCCTCTTTTCGAAAAGCTCCTAGAACTGAAATAGAAGACTTGCATCAAATCTGTTGCTAAGGTCCCTGGGTGAGCCAAATACGTCCTAAGATGGAGTACTGTTGCCACATCTGGGGAGGTGCTGCACGGAGCACCTGTTCTTGCCTTGACAGAGTACAAAACTGACTTTGAAATCTAGTGGGGAATCATCTCTTCTCTTCCATGCAACCTCTTTCACACAGAAGAGATGTTGCTAGTCTCTCTCTACTCTATCGTCCTGTTCGACTAAGCTCCAATCCCTGGAACTCGCTTAGCTACAACCACAGCAATGAACTTTACTTTTTCCCTCTCTCTACCACAAAAACCAAACGGAACTTCCATGAACAAAGTTTCTTTCTTAGAACATCTCATCTGTGGAACTTCCCAACCGACTGGTCGTTTTCAAGTCTAACGTAAAAAAAAAATACTAGTTGAGTCGTCCTCTTGGATTATCAATTCTCTTCCATTGTTTCCGGTTCTCATGTGCAATCAATCCTTATCCTCGAGTGGCTCCCGGGCCTTGATAAGTGGTGACCCTTTAGTAAAGAAAAGAAAGTGGCAAAAGACGAGAAGATCTGTAATTTCAGTTTCTATCCCATTTGAAAAGTGATATATGTCAGATTTGCATTTTATTTGATCCATAGTCATTAGACACCAATTAAATCAGTTTTCATTGAATTTCAAAAGACCCCATAAATTTTAGACATTTTCTAGAATCAAAAAATCATGTAATGGAGTTTGACCAAAATTAGAATAAGAATTCTAGACATAAGGTTTAGTAGCATAATGTAAGGGGACATCCACAGAAAGTGACAGTTTAAATGATATATAGGGACGACGAAACACGTGTATATAATACTCAAACAAGGATGAGTAAAATGAATTAATATGTGCATTATTAGGGAAACGTTTATTTTCGTTATGCGGATCCCTGTTATTATTTATTTTTAAGTGAGGACCACTCATCACATGATATTTTTCTGCAGTTTCAACTTTGCTTGCGCTTGTTGCTGGTTCTCAACATTTCGAACCGAGAGAGGGTCTAGCTGTCATACAAAGCTAGATCTCTTTATTTACCATCTTTGTACAGATACTCCTTCAGACAATCACACTTTTCTGCATGAAGGAGTGGCACTCGTCTGACAAGACGTTACAGTCATCATGTATATATATATATATATATATATATATATATATATATATATATATAGAGAGAGAGAGAGAGAGAGAGAGAGAGAGAGAGAGAGAGAGAGGAAAACGTTTTTTTTAATTGTCTTATAGAATTTTGAAAAAAGACAAGAAACGTTTTTTTTTAAATATATATTTATTAAATGAATAAAATCATTTTTTCATAAATGTATGTATGAGCCTTTTGCTGATAAAACAACCTTGTCAAAGAGTAATTTCCTTTCTTTCTTTTTTTTCTCTTCATCTTGTCGGTGTTAAAAATCGCAAGAAAATCTCCTTGTGGTCCCGATTGATTATGTATCGTCTGGTCTTGTTGACGAACTCGAAAAAAGTGAAATTCGATGTGTAGAGTGCAATTACACAGATTAGAATAGAAAAACCGGTGACACATTCTTTCGAGAACGTTTTATTATTTTATTATAGAATTTTGAAAAAAAATAAGAAACGTTATTTGTTATATATATATTTATTAAATGATTTTGTTCATAAATATGTCTGACATTTTCGCTGATAAAACAGCCTTGTCAAAGAGTAAAGAATATTACTCCACAGACAGTTGTTTCGTTGTGTCATGCCTCATCAGTGTGTGGCTAGACATGTAAGCGCATAATTTGTATGAATTTATGTTGTTATATTCTAGGAAATCAGTATTGAAATCTCGTTTCACAGTTCCATTCTTTGAAGTGTGCCAAACTGTCTGGAATAATTGAATTCTTCTCCATTCCAAACTTTATCTGAAGATTTCATTCCTTAATGAGAATCGACTCCAGAGAAAAGGTGAGACGAAATTGATTGCCTCATCACATTTCGATTGAAAGAAGAACGAGAACGGATCCATTTTTAAGATGCGGCCATTCAATCGGTACTTTTAATGACGAAATTACTATTTCAAATTTAAGGATGACAGACCAACAGAAATGCTATTTAAGACTTAAACATGAGAGACTAACAGAAATGCTATTTCAAATTTAAGTGTGATGACTACGAGAAATGCTATTTCGAAACTTAAGCCAGACAGACCAACAGAAATGCTATTTCAAATTTTCACAGACCAACAAAAATTCAAACTTGAGTGTGACAGAACCAAAAATATGCTATTTAAAACTTTGATATGACATACCAACTAATCGATAAATCAGTTTATAGTTTCATTCATTTAGCAAGGAAAATGCTGTTAAGCATGACAGACTCACAAAAATAAATGTAGACTCTATGGATAAGCAGACGAAATGTTAAATCACATCATGAGCGAATACATCAAAGTAGCACCAAAACCGACACAGTTGCATGGGAACTATGCAAAATTCTACACTTTGAACATGAACAAAAATGGTACATACAGACCGAAGATAGTAATAGAAAACGAAAATTATAAAATACAAACGGATAAACACATCCAAGCAAGAACAGGATAATAATCAGCAAAAAGGAAAAAAGCTAGCAAATTGTAGATTTCGTTGTCTCAGCATTTACTGAAGAAGACAGAAAAGAAAATACAGAGAGTTTGCAAGAGTGCAGATGAAATCTGGAACTGTAATACCAATAATTGTACGAGCACTAGGAACAATCCCGAAAAACCTGGAATAAAAGACAAATAGAATTTAGAATCAAAGGGAGAATTGACACCATACAACAATGCATGGCATACTAGCCTGTTATTGATACTGATGGTAAATTGTTTGTTAACACTTTCCCTGCGGTATTAATGAATAATAAAAAGGAACAAAATATATCTGCTAGGATTGTAACTCCGCATCTGCGACCCCATAGTCTGCGACGATATCGATTTCACCCAAAACGCATTCTATAGCTTTGTGTTTAACTGTTATAAAGTTCTTTTTTCAGACCGCTTGTGTGGCACCGAGCAGAACAGATCACTGACTTGTTTAGAAAAACCCCGAAATGCATTGTGGTGGATTTATTTTCGTAATTAAATTATTTTTCCAATAGAATTTTTAAAATGTTCGTTTTAGTACAAGGTGTCTTAGTATAAACGTGATAACCGATGTACACCCTCAGAACTTATGAACCAGACAAGAATAATAAAGAAGCAAGTAAGATATCAAACATGTAATAGTACAGATATCAATATCCTATGAACCAGGCAAGAATGATAAGGAAGCAAGTGAAATATCAAACATGTAATGGTAAAGATATCAATATCTTATGAACCAGGCAAGGATAATAAAGAAGCAAGTGAGATATCAAGCATGTAATAGTAAAGATATCAATATCCTATGAACCAGGCAAGAATAATAAAGAAGCAAGTGAAATATCAAACATGTAATAGTAAAGATATCAATATCTTATAGACCAAGAATAATAAAGAAGCAAATGAAATATCAAACATGTAATAGTAAAGATATCAATATCTTATGAAGTAGGCAAGAATAATAAAGAAGCATGTGAGATATCAAGCATGTCATAGTAAAGATATCAATTGAACCAGGCAAGAAATACAAGAGAAGTTTAGATTTCCTCAAAGCTCAAATGAGAGCAATTAGAATAAGTGTTCATTCAGTATCTCTTGTTATAAAATAAACCAATTACAAGACATGTTCTAAATATGTGCCAGTGGTTGTGATCCAATGGGTCACGGGTACGTTTAGTGAATATATAGATTTTCCTCTGCACCTCACTGTATTCTGATTTGAGACAAAATCGCTTCATATAATAACTGGCTCTGCATCCAGAGAGCTTGCATGCAGACTTGATTGTCGATTTGACAATGCCCCCTGGCTGTGCAGTCTCATGTTCACTTTTCGATCATGTGTGAATTCCTGTAACGAAAACAAAGAAGTTTGCAAACATTATTATCTCAGGATTTAAACTCTTCAAAATGGAGATTAAATTCTTCAACAATACAAAATCTCTCAAAATGGATTATTAATGTTTAAGTCTGAATGGAAAACCCAAAAGAATCTAAAGCCAAACAAAAGAAAAATAGCAAATGGTATTATTGTATTCTACTTAGGCTAAATTTTGATGAAAAAACACGATAAAAGTATGTTCGGGAGGACTGAATGATTAAATCCATTCTCTCTCTCTCTCCATATATATATATATATATATATATATATATATATATATATATATATATATATATATATATATATACAGGGTGAGCCAAAAGTAGGTGGACAGTAAAACACATTTATTTAGAGATCACTTATACGTACAATTACATGTAATAAAACATTTATATTAATGAAAATTAAATGTTATTTATCAACGCAAGTGTTCAAACTGTTTTCCTTCATGATTTACACAGATTTGAAGTCTGCCTTCTTACGCTTCAACAAACATTTCAATATATGCTGTCCACCTACTTTTGGCTCACCCTGTATATATATATATATATATATATATATATATATATATATATATATATATATTATAATATAAAATGAAGTAATAAAATAAGGTGTCAATCAAATTTTATTAGAATTCAAAGTTCATGCAAAGCATCCTTAAGTCCTTAGCTGGATAACCTTGCCGGCCCCTTCAATTTCACATATTTGGACTGCTGTTTGTATCTTGGAGTAATGTCCTTCCTGATTATGCTTCTCAACTTGTATGACCTGGATGGACTGTATGGATTCAACAAAAGTATGTTTTTGGATTGATATGTTTGATATTTGTGTATATAATTTTATATATTTTCAAAGCGTAATTTTATTGCCTGTAGTAGTATAACTGCGGTAATGGTCCTCTGAAGAGAAGAATTATCTTTGAAAACTCATGAGCTAAGGACTTAAGGATGCTTTGCATGAACTTTGAATTCTAATAAAATTTGATTGACACCTTATTTTATTACTTCATTTTATATTATAATATTAATGCTCTATCCAGTATATTGAGCTTCAGTTTTTTTATCCGGATGTTTCACTAATTATAAGATATTAGTTGACGCTTATATCTTTTGTTGGATATATATATATATATATATATATATATATATAGCTTGACGACGCGGATGAAACCCGGAAGCCTCTGTATAGCTTAATTGCTATAAATATATTTTTAAAACTCTATTCACATATTGAGCACTGTTGAAGTAAATATTGAAAATTGATGCATAAAAGATTATATTTTATGTGGATAATGAAATAATGTATATATATATATATATATATATATATATATATATATATATATATATATATTTTAATTAATTAATGTATGAATTAATTTTTGTATATATAGATTTTTGAAATTAATTTATAAATTAATTTTAAAAATCTACATATAAAAAAATAATTTATAAATTAATTAATTAAAAAATCTATATATACAAATATTGATGACACGGTTAATTAAAAATTCTGTCCTCTGTATATTCTTAAAACCGCTCAAGGTAGCGACAAAAAAAACGCACCGGTAAACCCCGGTCGACTATCGCCAGAAAAAAATAACAAAAAATCAGCATATATATATATATATATATATATGGGAAGAGAAGGATGGAGGTAATCCGACGTGATGGTAAAATGAAAAAGGAAAACCAAAAACTGGATGTTTTTTTATGTGTACATCAACGTTTCGTCTTTATTTATAAGACTTCATCAGGATGATGATATAGGGAAAAGATATCATGCAAGCACGGATACATGTAGGGTAGACATGTTGGGAAGAAAAATAAAATAAAATGAAAAATATTGGCAGCGTTTAGCTGGACGTCCGTACTTGTTAGAGAATGAAAAATGAGTGGGAGAAAAAAGGGGAAGGGTGGAGGGAGCAAGGACTACTGTGGCTGGCGATGAGAGAAAGAGGTGGGGGATGAGCAGGGGTAAAATGGATGGCAGAGAGAGATTGGAGGAAAAGGGGGAGGGGGTGTCTGACCAGATGGCTGCGGTCGAGACCGAAGGGGAAGAGTGAGTTGGAACGTTTGTGTGTGTGGGGTGTGTGCAGGGAAATGGGGATGGGCAGAGAGGGAGGGGGGGGGGGCTGTGATCTCGGTGGATGGGCGAAAGCCATAGTCCCAGAGAGCGTATGAAGAAAATGAGGGAATTTAAGAAGAGGCATGGGAGAAAACGGATGGGAGGGGGAAGAGGGAGGATTTGTCGTGATAGGGTGTGAAATATTTGAAATATTTGGAAAATGATAGCAATGAGTGAGGGATTGGAGTGGGTGGGGGAGGGGGGTGATTGAAAGGGTGGGTGAGGAATATATTTGAAATATTTGGAACATGAGAAAGTTTATTTGGACTGTAGTATTAAAAATGTGAGGGAAAAAAAAAAAAAAAAAAAAAAAAAAAAAAAAAATGAGGAAAAAATAAGAGAAGATACAGGGAGAAAAGGGAAGGGTGTGGGTGAATGGAAGAGTGTCATAAGGTAAGAGATGAAAATAAAAGTTAGCCATGATCAGGCAAAAGACTTTGTTCAGTGAGGATGATCTTGCTTATTAAGGGTGATAGGTTAAAGAAACCATTTCGCTGCTTGATAGTAGTGGAGGATGTGATGAGTGCAGTTTCCAATAATCTTCGCCGAGATTTGTTGTGGATGTGTTTAGTGATTTTGGCTTGTTCAAATTTGAATGCATGACCATATTCTAGAGCATGGGAGAAAAGTGCACTAAGAGGGTTGTTGTTTTTTATATCCCTTTTATGTTCATTTAATCGTTTCTTTAATTCACGTTGTGTTTCTCCCACAATTCTACGTGGGAGAAACACAACGTGAATTAAAGAAACGATTAAATGAACATAAAAGGGATATAAAAAACAACAACCCTCTTAGTGCACTTTTCTCCCATGCTCTAGAATATGGTCATGCATTCAAATTTGAACAAGCCAAAATCACTAAACACATCCACAACAAATCTCGGCGAAGATTATTGGAAACTGCACTCATCACATCCTCCACTACTATCAAGCAGCGAAATGGTTTCTTTAACCTATCACCCTTAATAAGCAAGATCATCCTCACTGAACAAAGTCTTTTGCCTGATCATGGCTAACTTTTATTTTCATCTCTTACCTTATGACACTCTTCCATTCACCCACACCCTTCCCTTTTCTCCCTGTATCTTCTCTTATTTTTTCCTCATTTTTTTTTTTTTTTTTTTTTTTTTTTTTTTTTTTTTTTTTTTTTTTTTTTCCTCACATTTTTAATACTACAGTCCAAATAAACTTTCTCATGTTCCAAATATTTCAAATATATTCCTCACCCACCCTTTCAATCACCCCCCTCCCCCACCCACTCCAATCCCTCACTCATTGCTATCATTTTCCAAATATTTCAAATATTTCACACCCTATCACGACAAATCCTCCCTCTTCCCCCTCCCATCCGTTTTCTCCCATGCCTCTTCTTAAATTCCCTCATTTTCTTCATACGCTCTCTGGGACTATGGCTTTCGCCCATCCACCGAGATCACAGCCCCCCCCCCTCCCTCTCTGCCCATCCCCATTTCCCTGCACACACCCCACACACACAAACGTTCCAACTCACTCTTCCCCTTCGGTCTCGACCGCAGCCATCTGGTCAGACACCCCCTCCCCCTTTTCCTCCAATCTCTCTCTGCCATCCATTTTACCCCTGCTCATCCCCCACCTCTTTCTCTCATCGCCAGCCACAGTAGTCCTTGCTCCCTCCACCCTTCCCCTTTTTTCTCCCACTCATTTTTCATTCTCTAACAAGTACGGACGTCCAGCTAAACGCTGCCAATATTTTTCATTTTATTTTATTTTTCTTCCCAACATGTCTACCCTACATGTATCCGTGCTTGCATGATATCTTTTCCCTATATCATCATCCTGATGAAGTCTTATAAATAAAGACGAAACGTTGATGTACACATAAAAAAACATCCAGTTTTTGGTTTTCCTTTTTCATTTTACCATATATATATATATATATATATATATATATATATTTGTGTTATAATGGAATAATTCCAGGAAGAAATCCGGGTATGAGAGCTCAATGTGGTAAACATAGCAAGAATTACATAAAATATAATAACACGAAATTACATAATTGTCGATGCAATAATTTATTTCAACCTTGTGGTTTCCTCAAGCATCCAACTAGACAATTACATTTTTGAGACTGACAGAAAACTGAATTCACCTACAACAATTCAAATACAACCAGAGAGAGTGGTGGTTGCAACCAATCTGAACACCCCTTACAGAGCGAGGAGGAATTAAAATCTTATATTTAACTAAGGCGATTGAAATGAATCTTATTTAAATAATAACGTCTGAGTTAAAAACACATATTCTTTTGACACTTACGACCTGGTGCACACACACACACACACACATATATATATACACATCCTACGATCACGCACGCAACAATATTTTTTGTGTCATAGACTTGGAAAAAGAAAGGAAGAAAGAAAAGAAGAGAGACAGGCAGGCGTTTGAGATAGGATGTATTTGAAAAATAAAAATTATTTAAGATTATATTTGAATCTAATGCAGTTACATAGACATTCTATATTCGTAATATATTAATAATCTGAGTTCTAAAAATTCATCTTACATTAATTTTATAATCTATGGAAGCCTATACTTATAACCTAATTCCAATCTAACAATGTCTAGTGATAATATTAGACACTTATACTTAAATTAATTCAATGATTAGTGTATTATCCAGCAGAAATTGTTTTTAAGGCTATCTTATTTTGAGTAAATAATCAGAATAAACAATTATCTTAAAGTACAATTATATATGCATACATCCCAAAACACCTATAATGAATATTACCAAGTCAGTAATTACGTGTCCATAACAGATATTATTATAAATACTTATTGTTTTTTTTTTATCTATTTGGTATCTTCACCGTTACAAATCTAGAGGTCTATCGGATTATGAGATATTGGTTATTTTAAATTTACATTTATGTCTGCATTTTGACATAAGCTCATCGCGTTTGTTTAAAAGATTATTGTGCTCATATTTTAGGATTCTTATTTTTTCCTCCAAACATAAATTGCATCTTTGCCTAAATCCATTTGGAACATCCGAAAAACATAGGATTGACCACGAAACCACCGGGGACCGGTTCTCATTTTTCAGAAGTCACCATTGTTTAGCTAACTCCGTTTTGTTCTTGAGTTCTGGGTTGTTCAAAGAGTGTTTGTGGTCATAAAAACGTTGTTTCCAGTTACCCGCGGAGATGCCGATGTAGTCCATGTAGTTATCTTCCTGGTGAATAGTGGCCTTATAAACCACGCACTCAACTTTATAGTTACCGTCCAGTGGGCAGTTATCTTTCACTTGACAATTACATTTATCTACTGAAACCTTATTTTTACTAGAATTGTTTAGTAATTTATGATTATGGGTGCTGATTATTCTATCCATGTTTTTGGTACAAGAGTAACTGATTTTTATGGTTTTTCTATTAAATATCTTCCTAAGTGGATTATTCATACTAATACTTATCTACCAGGTTCAAGAATACTTTCCCGATGTTGATGTTAGATAGTTGGCAGTACGGAGGTTGGAACCATATTATTTTCCGGCCTCTATTCCTGGATTTATTTTAATTTTCTTTCTTGGTATATTTGAGTTTTTCACTATATCCGCTTTTTTCTAGCGCTCTATTGTATAAATGTTTGTTTGTTTCAAAAATTTCCCTATTAGCCAAAAGTTTATTAATTCTAGTATTAATCGTTTTAGGTACTTGTTTAATTATACAGTTCGGGTGGTTAGATCTAGTATTGATATAGGATGGTGTGTGATTATCTTTATTGAATGGTTTGTATGCCCCCTTTTTTAAGTCTAGTGTAATATCTAGATAATTTACTTCTTTACAATTTGGGATTATATCCAAGGTATTTGAAGGCTCTTATTAATTTTTTATGTATTTTAGATACTAGGGGGCCGTCACTATTAGGGATGATAATTAGTCCATCATCCATGTATAAACCCATTAAATTAGGCTCTAAACTTATGTTAAACATACATGACACTCAGGCAAAAAAACTATTCAGTTGCGGCAAATTGTGAATAACTTCTTTTTTAAAGTTTAAAGAGAGGGAGAGAGAGAGTTAATTATGAAAATATATTTATGGCATGTAGATTAATTGCCATAAATATACTTTCATAACTTACTATCTAGCCCTACTCACGTAATTAAGCACTGTTGAAGTAAATATTTAAAATTGATACATAAAATATTATATCTCCTTATAACATTTTATGTGGATACATGAAATAATATATATATATATATATAATCACGCGGTAATTCCCGATGACCAGGTTCGCGCGCTGTGACTGTCTGAAATTGTTACATCCTACACCGATGAGAGCGAAAAATTGAAATATATATATATATATATATATATATATATATATATATATATATGAACTTGTGGTCCCAAAGAGGTACACTGTAGTATAGAAACACGAATTAATTTGTGCAAATGTTTATATAATATATATTATATATATATGCATATATATATATGTATATATATATATATATATATATATATATATATAAATATATATATATATATATATATATATATATATATATATATATATATATATATATATATATATAAACATTTAAACTGGCCTACACAAATGCAATTATGTTATGGCATACTTTTTTTGTAGTCTTACCGGATTCCAGGAGAAGAATTCATCTAGTCTGGTGTTGTTACTTGAGGTAACATTACTTGGAGTAGGTTCACCATTCCTCATATTAGCCAGTGTATACCCATATCGAGGGGATATTATTTTGAATATTTAGTTAGGGTGTCAGGTTGTCTTGACAAACCCTTGTACAGAGAGACCGAAGACACTTGAGAATGGTGCGTATTAGGTAATTATACTCTCCAGTAGGTAATTCAAACTCTCCAGTAGAAAATTCAAAAGTATGCATGTTTGTCTGTGTGTCTTATAATGGTGTCAGTTTCTGTGCGTGCGGCTGATTGTGTTGTCATGTTGGATCCTAGATCTTCTTGTCCACGACATTAGCCGTGGCTAACGTCGGGAAGTTTACGGGCCAAGAGAGAAGTTTTTGTGATTGATCCGAGCAATGTGGAGAAGTAGACAGCAGTGCCGTCTCGTGGCTAAAAAAAGAAGAATGTGACAAGCGCCGTCCAGGACCTGTCTCTGTTCGTATGATACAAAGTTAAATGCTTGCTCCAATCAGTGCCCAACTTAGAAGACAAGTAGAGATTAAAACATCACTAATGGCAGCTTGTTGCTGTCGTCGTTGTTATGGTTGTTGCTGTTTGTAGTACTGCTTCTACAACTCTTTCTCGGAATGCTCAGAAATGTTAAGAAATATTAGATAGTGGTTTTGAATCAACATAGAGTGACAGGGAGCGCTCAGAGAGAGATGATGCATGAGTTTTTCAGTCAGTTATAAATTAAGGCTAATTAGAACAACAGAATTTTTTCAAACATAAGAACTAAAATATATTTTCGTATGTTTTTGTGTTATTTGTTATATAGGAAGAAAGCTTTAGAGAAACAAACGTTGATGAACTCATAGTTAGTATAATAGATAAACAATTATATTATTTAAAACTATTGGTTAGAATTGTACTAAATCTGGAATGAATAGCCTGTTTTGTGATAGCTGAAATTAAGCTGAAATTAAGAATATTAATAATTATAAATAAATAAACCTCTATTAGCCCTACGCATGGCAGACGTTTTGCTAGTACTTTTAGCTGCTCCGATTATCCCTTCCGATGATTAATTCTTTTACTCCTATTTACACTGCATTCAACATGGCTAACAGTGACTCATGCATTTTTCAAGAGCATCTCAAATCAGTAGCCATCTTAGTAATGTGACCGACTCGATAGGCAAACTCTTTTAATTACCAATAAAAGCACAGAACCCAATCACTTAGAATCATTAATAATTTTGAATATATTTCAGGCCAGCTTTTCCGGGCATCTAATTAAATTGGTCTTCCCTGACAATAAACAAAAATAAAGTAAATTCAAAAACAGAAATGAAACTTTCTAATGATGAGTTGCTGAAAATTTAAATAACCTATAATTTTTTCTCCGTCTCTCCTCAACTCCTACAAGCATTTGTTTATGCCTAAATCTATTATTTATATTAAACTCGTCGCTGGATGGACAAAATGAATTCGCTTAACAGAACAATTTTGCACCACTTTTATGTCCCTTAAAATCAAGATATAATGCTAGTAAACCTTATGTCTAGAATCCTTATTCAAATTTTGATCAAAATCCATTATATATATATATATATATATATATATATATATATATATATATATATATATATATATACTTTGAATAAAGTTCTCATTATATCTAATATTTTCTGTGTAAATCTAATACAGTTTCTTGTTGCATCATTCAAAGCAGCCATTCTTCTTCTTTCCCACGTCTCTCTCTGTGCCTCTCTCTGTCACCCTCTCTCTCCCCCCCTCTCTCTCTCTCTCTCTCTCTCTCTCTCTCTCTATATATATATATATATATATATATATATATATATATATATATATATATGGTTTCGCAAAAGCTTATGCAAATTAATCATGAGAATGCATGCACAACGCCTACTGAAGCAGAAACAATAAAGAAACAAATCCTTCCAATGGATCATATTGATTTTCCACTCTGATCCATGTAACGTGAAGATGTACGATCTAAACCACAAGCGCATCGAGATTATCGCTCTTCTTTTTTTCTTGTAAAATATCTCACGTAGAATCATAGCTGGTATTCAGTTTATTTTTAGAAACTGATTCTATTATACATTTCTTTTTTTGTTGTTATACAGTGAAGCAATTTGGTCGAATAAGATCACATAAGAGTTTTTTTTTTACCCGCCATGTAAGTTTAGCCAGTCAGTGATAGATGTTGGAACGCTTTCTCCATGGCCATCTGAATGAGAAAATGAAAGTGAAATCTCTGTAAGGTCCAGAGTCATTCCCCTTTAAGGTAACATGATTTTGTAGACTAGAGTTATGCCATTTGGTAAAAATGTCATAGACTCCCTTAGTAAAAAGAGATATCCCCCAAATCTCGTTGTGGCAACTCTTGTACCAATACGTGGACGGACCAGATTTCTTCCTCATTTGTTTGCTGGATGTACAACAAACAGAATGTCACTTAACACCGTGGCACATACATTTTTTACTTTGTTAGGGAATAACTTTCTGCATTCTTCTGTTTATTAGAACGATGTATTTAATTGTATGTTTTATCTATGTATTCACGTGGCAGTTTTGTAGACAAACCATTAATAAATGAAATGTCTTTATTCCTCACTGATTTTAATTGTATTGTAATTTCCGACATGTGCACTATTGCCAACATAATACATGGTGAATTTTAGAAACATCCACGTGCTTAGAGAATTAATTAAATTCTCTACCCACGTGTTGCTAATCTTAATAAAAATCAAATATCAAATATACTAATTATAACAGGAATTTCTTATGGAACCCTACTACCTTTGTAAAACCTCTGTCGTTCCTGGTCATGAATTTATCTCCAATGCAGATGTTCAACTTTAAATGAAGAAGATAATAATATGATGGTCAGTAAACACGGTACACACATAGAGTAAAGATAAAACCACTAAAAATGCAGGTGAGTCTAGCATGAAGTAGTAAACAGGATAAAAAGTCAAACATAGGTCAAGAAATAAGTTGTATCATGAAAAAAGTGAGTTACTTAGACTAAATCGGACATTTGAGAGGGTAGCGATTACTATCTCTTGGGGAATTTGGAGGAAGCAACCGAGCTAGTAAGGAGCATTTGAACTTAGAGGTAAAAAAAGCCGACATTATTTTCGTACCAACCATTTACCAATTAGCTCTAGTCATTTGGAAAACGCTTTTATGATATCATTGTCTCATAAAACGTGGATATACGTAGATAAAGATAAAGCGTAGATATACATATTTTAAACACAGGAGAATATTTTATTTGAATTCAGTAAGAGATAACTTCGTTTTTAATTCAGTTAAATTTCTTTTTGGAAATGAATGCGAAAATTTAAAAAAATAAATACGTTTTTCTTTTTTTGTTTGGAGAGAAAAATAAAAATTAATTTCTTGAACACAGGATAAAAGTTTGATCTTTTGTCAAGGAATTGCATGGAAATGTTTTCTCTTTCTCTCTCTCTCTCTCTCTCTCTCTCTTTCTCTCTCTCTCTCTCTCTCTTTCTTTCTTTCCCTCTTTCTCACATTCTCGCTCTCTCTCTTTCTATCTGTCTCTTTCTTTTTCGCTTTCTTTCTCTCTATGTCTCTCTCTTTTTTTCTCTCTCTCTTTTTTTCTCTCTCTCTCTTTCCCTCTCTTCCTTTCTCTCTCTTTCTCGCCCTCTTCCTTTCTTTCTTTCTCTCTTTCTCGCTCTATCCTTCCCTTACTTTCTCTCTCCCTTTTTTCTCCCGTTCTGCCTTTTTTCTCTCTCTTTCTCTATTTTTCTCTCTCTCTTTTTCTCGCCCTCTTCTTTTCTCTCTTTCTCTCTCTTCTTCTCTTACTTTATCTCTCTCTTTTTCTATCTCTTTATTTCTCTTTCTCTCTCTTTCCCTCTATCCTCTCTCCGTTTTTAACTTTCCCTCTCTCTCTCTCTCTCTCTCTCTCTATCGCTCTATATCTCTATCTGTCTGTCTCTCTATCACACACACATACACACACACATTTCCATAGGCTGTCAATGTCAGCTGCACTGTTCAACGGCTCCATTGAAATCTAACAGCATATTTGAAAATACTTTGGAAGGGAATTTCATTGAACAGATAATTTTCTTTGCTTCACTTGTGCATACTATACATACTTCTTCTTCTTAAAAAAATATTTGAATAAGTTTAAGAAATTTATCTAAAATGAACTCGAAGAACTTTGGTATACATCAGCAGGTGTTGAAACAAAGAATTAAAATCGTACATGCAAAAATGGCTAAAGGCCAGTGCACAAAGTACATGTTGATATAAACAAAGTAAGTAGATACTAGAAGAATACCCGTTCCAGAACGGGTAAAATTAATTCCCTGAACAGAACAGTTTTGCACCACTTTTATGACTTCCTACAAAGCTAAAATCATGATATAAGTGTTGGACCTTTGGCTAAGAGGGAGAGAATGATTCACCAGCCCAGAGGCATGGGCGGATGGTGGCATTGTAGAGATATAGGATATTGTCAGGTGTGAGAAAATGAGCTTAAGAGGTCTTAAGAAGAAATTCAGTGAATCTTGTATGTCTAATGAGTATGGATTAAATTTAATTCAAATCTGAAATATCTGCATTTTCAAATGGGAGTTTGTGTGTTTGTTGTGATCTTGAAGGGTCGATAATAAATAAGATTAGAAAGAATATCACCATGAGTAATTAAGCTGGAGAGATAAAGATATATATATATATATATATATATATATATATATATATATATATATATATATATATATATATATATATAAAGAAATAAAGAGAGAGAGAGAAAGGGGGAAATCAAGCGAACACAAAGACTTATTTTTTAAAGTTTTACTGGTTTTGTAAACTCAACCAGTTCAATGGTATATATATATATCTATCGTGTTTCAATCTCGTGTCAAAATTTAAAAATAATATTTTTTTGATTCCTTGTTGGTATTGACATCACTAGAAAATAAATTTGACGGCCTACTACTAATAAAAACATTCCAAATGTCAAATCACAGTGAAATGTTGGATTTCAAATCATATAGGAATCAATGAAAAGACGCGCCGTTAAAATGGGCAAGTTTATCATCATTCATCATCATTCATCATCATCATCATCATCATCAGCAGCAGCAGCAGAAGTTTTACGTCTGTTTTTTACATGCTGGCATGTGTTAAATTGACTTCCAAACTAACCTTCCTTTTTCTCCCTTTTCTGAGAAGGTAAAGCCTGGGAGGGTGCATCTCCTAGAACTGCACAGACCGGCGGAATCAAGGCCCGAAGGCCAAGACGGTACTGGTCTAAGATACTACACTTTGATCTTAGCCAACTAACTTCTTTCATTCAATATTCACATTTTTAATATTTATAACATTTTAACGGTCAGCGTGGGTCTTGGTACATTTCTAAGACGTGACTATATCCTATCCGAGGTCTACGCTACAATGCACAGTGCACCTAGCCTTGTTACTAACATTGTCAAAGAAGAATCTGGTATCTGAATAAATTAAGTAAATATTGAATTCCCGATATAAAACTGGCTCATTCTGACAAGCTATTTACACAGGGGGCAAATACAAATTCTGTTCAGGGTAAATGACTGGCCGGCTGGATTGTTTAGTTTACCGGCCGTGTAAGATGGATGTGTAAATAATACATATTAGGGCTTGTGAAAAGAGAAGTGTTTGTTTTGCGTTCTTTCCTTTCCAAGCAGAAGTATGCTAGTCTATAAGTGTGGAGTACAACTGTTCGTGCTTGCTTGCAAGTTCTAAAAGAAAAGACAAATAAGAAGTCAAAACGAACAAATGTTTTAGATGGATTCATGATATAATTAACCATTGAATTAAAAACAAACTCAGCGATATTGAATAATCTAATCGCGACGCCATTATTCCTAATTCACAACAGCAAGCCGCCATCAATAGACTGCCTATTCTGCACCAAACGGTCATAATTTTTTTTTTTAAAGTCACATAAAATCTTTTTTAATTTTTTATTTCTTATTATTTTCGTCTTTCCCCTATACTTCCTGGCCCCAAACCCCGACCCCTACCCTACAGAATTTCTTACACTTTTTCTTCTGCTTTATTTTAATTAATAACAATTCTATATACATTAACAATTTAAATATTAGAATCTAAATTTAACCCCTCATGCACACATATGTAACCCCCCCCATTTTACACAAATCACGTCCTACGTGATCCCAGACGTGACCGAATAAGTCCCACCATTCCTGAATATGTTTATCAGCTGACGATAATCGGGATCAACCTCCCGCTTTGAAACCGACGGTACTGATGTTACATTGAATTTCTGTATTTTATAAATAAATATATATATATATATATATATTCTTGACAATCCAGGTCATGGAGTGCGTATATTGCAAGCATTATTTATTTCGTTTTCTTAAGAGTTAATCCAAGTTTTATGTCCGGAGATTTCTTTGTTTGACCAAGTTGTAGGATTATTAGAATTGAACCGAAACCCCTTTGTACCATGACAGCTTTGCAATAAGCTGATATTATGCAGGTGGTTGGCTTTGGTCGGAAATATTATCCACGGATCGAAATGGCTTATATGCATTTCAAATGTTTCTGTAGCTAGGTGAATGGCTAAAGTTAAAAATGGTATGCATCGGAAATATATACGCAACATCTTAAAAAAGGTCTCGTGTGTATTGGCAAGCAAGAAATAAGAAGAAGAAACGCAAGACCGACATTTAGAGACAATATATTGACAACTAGCTGTCTTGACCCAGTGTTTCTAAGGATTAAACAATATTAAGTAATACATTTTCTAAAACATGTGCAGTCTGATCCTCTACCATATGAGTTATATACAGCAGTCTTAATAATTGCTTCTATTGTCTTGTTGGTTATATTTAAAAATGTCACCATTGTAAAATAATTCCAAATAGGATACAATCATATTTGACACAAATGGAATAGAAATTATATGTTAAGAACATGAGCCAAGTTTTCTCACAAAGGATACTGACGAAGAATCAGAATAAAATATTGCGTTTGTTGACCGTAATCGATGCTCTTCTTTACTATAGAGATAAGCACAAGAATATCTCTTTGCAAACACTACTACGGTTTAACTAGAAAAGAAATCCGCTTATTTGTATGAATAATACAAGAAAAAGTAATGTTCTAAATAAATAGCTCTATTTTTCTTCTCTGCTGTTGGTAGCAGCAGAATAATACATCTTGATTGTCCAAGATTCTCACAAGAAGAGAGTTGTTCAGAGTGCTTGCCTTTTGGCAGAAATTCGAGTCATCCAGTGATTGGTCAATTTGAAATGTCTGGACCAATCGAGTGCAGCGATTTGAATCCTCTGCCAACCGTCAATTACACGAGATAGACAATCTATTTGTCTAAATGGTACATATATTTTCTTGTTGTCTTAGTATTACTTACAGTTTTGTCACCGTTTTCAACCTTTCACTTTTTAAAAAATATTTTTATTTCATTCTAAAATTTCATAACACCTTGCGAATTTAAATTAAAATGAGCAACAAAAAAACATTTTATTAAAAACTAGAAAAACCCGTGCCCCTACGTTGCTGGGGAAGCACAACTCCTAAAAGTAAATTTACCGGAAAGACTCTAAGCATTTAACCACGATATAGAAAATATACGTAACTTTCGCTTCCCTTATTTTGTCTTTTAGTCCTCACATGCCATGAGCCACGTTCCTGCAAAGGGGGGAAGAATTGCTGTTTTCTGGGTCGAAAATCGAACCATCTGACACTTATTGTTGGCTAGTGGTTGCCTTGAAGTAGTATTTTTTTAGCTCCTTACATCAAGTGACTTCGTGCGCCGATTTCCATTAAAAATAGAAATGTAGGGAATAGTAAAATGAAAACAATCATCGGATAAAAAACAATAGTTAATTAATGAGAGTTCCTTTTGCAAAGTAATATGCAATTTTTTTAAGAAAACCAAAAAAAAATGAGGTTGTGAAAGAATATCTCATCATAATCATTTTATTTTTTCTTATTTATTATTCCTGGTTAAAAGACTGTTGAAACTGGCGGAATGCTGTGTTTGGTTCCGAAACAAAAGCTCCCGAGGAATCCAAATCCCCTCTGTACCTCTTGGGAATTAATTGTATGAATCCACATTTGATAAAATAATAATAGCAAAAGAACCTAAAATTCCTTTTTGCTCATTGGCTTCAGATTTTCGTAGACAATTCAACATTACAAGCTTGTGGTATTTTGGAGTGGATCAATTCAATTATCTCATCAAAGATGTTTTCAATCAGTCAGTCATCATCCAGAGCAAGGCTGTGTATATATAGTGAAGGTGGATACAATATCAGCTCTGCTCGACACTTTCTTTAAAGGGTGAGTGTGACATATCCAATCAGCTCATCATATTTATCAAAATCTGTTTTTATTCCTTTAAACAACAAACCACAGTTGGTGCTTCTTCAGAAACGTGGCCGACACGAGATATGAAAGGGGGAGTTAATGAAAACTTTTCTGGGGGGTTATCGAATTTAAAATGCAAAAAAAATAAAACTTCTGAGGATATGTTTAAATTTAACAGATTTAACATCAAATAAATAAACCGGTTGACTCCCCCTTTTTACCCCCCCCCCCCAAAAAAAAAAAATTTGACTTATCTGCTCCTTTCCTATTTCGTCGTTTGAATTATCTCCGCCTTTCAAATCTCGGCCACGTTTCTAAAAAAACGCGGTTATTTTACAAGCTACCGACTTTCCTAAATCGCAAACTGTAAAAACTGTATTCATAAATAATGGTATGCGATATAAGTTTTATTTTCTGTTTTTTCTATCGAACACATAACTAATATCTAAGAAGCACTTTCATGGTGCCCTTGATGATGTAACATTGTAGCTCTTCATTTCTTCTTTAAAGGAAGTCCCAAAGATAAAATGTTGGTAATGTACTTAAAATGGTTATGCATGACGTTTCTTCATATTTTTATGTGTCACGTAGCCATTACCTTTGTTTGGAATATTCGCTTGTAACTCGTCAAAATTCTACATATCAAACGGAAAAGACTGAAAATCTAGACTTACTTGGTATCCTTCGGTAGTTGATCGTCTAATCATTTTCTCAACCAGTTTACAATACAATGAATACTCGAAACAATAGGATTTGACGTTGTTTGATTTTATTTGATCTTACTCTAACACTCATTTCACATAATTACATTCTATTTTCTTTTGCACTAGCAAGTTCTCACTCGCTGAATGATTTATATGTGGTTCAGTAAGAACAGATTTGCATGCTTTCACTCACGGAGTGATATATACGTTGTTTGATAAGAATACTGTTTGAGTAGGAAACGAACTTCCGCCTCCACCCAAACCTTTTTTCCCACAAATTATAAACAGTCCCAGTGGAGACGTTATATTTTTTCCATCATCCTAGACATGATGAATGATGGCTAGACATGGACTCAATCCCATTTCTATAGTACTGTGGACTCAACCTATTTTGTATTCGTGTTTTCATAAATGTTTCCAGACGATTCTTTGAATTTAAATTGTAGAAGAAGTTTGTCCTTTTAACCAAGACCTGGTAATCCGTTTTCTTCATATCCAACAGGGCCAGTAGGATGGATAGCTATGCAACAAACCCTACTACAAAATGGCGATTATGACACCTTCTCTTCTCTACATCTACAGTACAGTGGGATCCTAACGGAGGTCCCTACTGGTGGAGCAAAGCACAGGACGTCTTTGTTTCTTAAAATTAAGTTTACTTTCCGTTGTTTTCCGGCCCGCCAAAATCTATTTTTATTTTTATACATCTCTTTCTAAATAATTTTTTTCTTTTTTTTCTTTTTTTTTAGTTTGGAAGTATTCAATATTAATTTTAAAAAATTAAAAAATTAATTAAAAAAATAATAAAATATCCCTTCTCGGAACCAACATGCATGCATCAGGAAGTTTCATCGAATGTCTGGTTGGCTTGGCAGGCCGCGAGCAGACTCAAGCGTTTTCCACGAATAATGGCGATTGTCCCCGGTATGGCGCACCATTAACAGACCAAAGCTACCAAGGAAGTCGTGCGTAGCAGAGCCTATCACTCTACTCATCTCCATGGCGATTGGTTGAAACACAAATCTACCGAGAAGACCGGAATATTCTAAATAATAAACCACAAATGTTTATTTTTTAAATTTACCTAACGGCTGTCCTAAATCACAAACTATCAAAAAAACCTTTCAGATGTAACTAAAATCTCACCCGACATATTCCTATATTTTGTGTAACTTTTATTTTCTGAATAACTCTGCTTTCAATGCAAGGAAACTTTCAAGTGGTTATTTAATTTAAAGATTATTTTTAGGGTAACTTACTTACTTTTTTGTTTTGTTTTAATAAACACTTATCAAGGCCTGGATGTCACTCGAGGATAAGGGTTAAAGAGATCGTCAGTTGGATGATGATCACCATCACGAGAGAATTGGGAATAATAGGTGGGCAGAAGGTTACTTTCGTTTACATTAGACTTGAAGACGACCATGTTGTAGTCGGTTGAGAAGCAGCCTTGTGGTATTTTTTGTTCCACAGAGGCGATATTCTAAGAAATAAACTTTGTTCACAGAAAGTTCTGTTTGTTTTTTATACAGATAGAGAGAGAGAGAGAGAGTGAGAGAGAAAGAGAGAGAGAGAAGTTCTTTGTTGTGGTTGTAGCTAGGTGAGTTATCGCTGTGAATGTTTTATGGGAGTGACCAAAGATTGGAGCTCAGTCGAGCACCTGTCATGAACATAACGATAGAGTAGAAAAAGACTAGTAGCATCATTTATGTCACATTAAATCTAGTTATAAAGAAATTTAGAAGACTGATGAAGACAATTACAAAGTTGTAATGAAATGTTTTCGCTTTGTTTCTTTTCAGGATAGACAGCTCGGCAGCTATGCAGTCTATTCTGACGGTGCTGGTAGCACTGGTTTTTCTGCCCGATTGTCTGTTAACATCAAGTGGTGGTAAGTAAACAAAACCATTGATTTCATATCGCAAATTCCATAGATTTTAACACCTGCCTGTTTAGAATTGCAAAACTCTAACTCGACATAATGTAGCAGGAACGGTGGCACAAATATTATAATGGCTAGTTACCCAGTGTACCATGGCTCTTGCTAACAAGGAAACAAATAGAGAGAAGGCGTGATAGACGTGACAACAACAAAAGGAACACAAACTCGAATGTACAATAAAGATAACGTTTTTTACTCCATTAGAAATAAATATATCTCCAAACCGCAGCTGCTGGAGTAGATGATGATGATGATGATGATGATAATGATGATGATGATGATGATGATGATGATGATGATGATACTGCAGTCATGGTCAGAAACTGCTGCTGTTCATAGAGGGCAGAATAATTGCTCATAGTTGCTCATAGGAACAGAACTACTATTGTAGATGATGATGATGATGATGGTGGTGGTGGTGGTGGTGGCAACATTGGAAGGTCACCAGCCATCTCGAAGTTGATTAAGGGTTGGCTTGTCGACGAGTTTGAAATGTGATGATACAATGTTTGTTATGTAGCAAAAGCCTTGGTGCTAGAAAACAGAGAATAGGAGTTGATGCTAATGATTTGTCACAGAATCGGTACGAGCATGGATCTCAGATGCTAGTAATAGTTGTCATAGATCGCCACCGGACAATTCTGCATAGAGCTCACCCAGATCGTGCCTTAGGATTGTCTGGTCTGCATGAAGTCCTCTTTGTTGGTCGCATTATTATTATTTCTAATAAGCTATCCACCTACTTTGAAAACTTCATTCGTTTACCAAATTCTAATTTGTTGTATGTTGTCTGACGTTGCGAACAAAGTCCTAACACGTAGTTGCATCAGGGGCAATATGACTTGTTTGGGGTAAATTAAAGCAAGAAATTCAAGTAAAAATGGTCCATAAAATAACTGAAATTAGAACGTAAAGAAGTGAAATCCATTTTTTAAAAATATATTTTCTTTTTTTTCAAAAAGCAAAAATAAAATTAGACAAAAAACATATCTGTGAAAAAAATGTATATAAAAAAGTTTTAAAATGTAAATAATTACTGTTATTGGTATTTTTAAGATTTAGAATAATTAAAGAAAAAAGGAATTTGTTTCGATTTGTTAAAGCCATTTTCCGTTTTACAGTAACGTTGAGCAATGCAGCATTAAAAAGTACTTGTTTAAAAACACCACTGCGCTGACAGTTTGTTATTACTTGACCTCAAAGCAAAAATTGACAATGTTTTGTTTCTAAAATTTTTAGAATTTGGATTATTCGAACTACTGTTTTCATGTTGGATATTATTCTCACAAGAATAAAATTCATATTAAAGTGCTAAGCAATAATCAGTTCTAAGTCATAGTCTTCTAGAGATTGAAGGTTCAATCCTCAGTACAATACAATTACAAATTACTGACATGGCTGAGGGAACGAGAGCAACCTACGTCCGTGGATTAAATAAAGGGTTCCAATCGAAATTGCGCACAGATTCCCAAGTTTGACAAGATGTACCTTAGAAGAAGATCGGCGGAAACGTTGCAAGAATAACATCCAAGATGAGAACAGTAGTTCGAATAATCAAAATTGACGATATTTGAAATTATTTTTTCTAAGAAACCAGTAATAACGCCGAGTGAATACTGCTAGTGAAGAATGAATCTATTTTCTTTTGAGTATATATCCCTCCCCATCCTTAATACCCGAGGTGCAAGGATATTTCCCCTGAAAATAGCCAGAGAAATTCTTTTGAACAGTTATTCACACTCCATATCTTCATAAGCCCAACGACCAAGGTCATGCAGAAATTCAATTACTGAGCTGAGAATTCTTAATGTCTCCACGGATACCTGTTTAAGAATGTATCTGATTTCTGGGGGTGAGAGTTATTAAATAGATTTGAGGCTATTATTACTAATAATACTAATTCAAGGTGAATTTGGACAGATGCTGGAATCCTCTTCTGTGTAAATTTCTACCACCGTCTACATGGTGACTGAAGCATGCTTGTTTTATTTTTGGCCAAATTAATTGAATTGAATTGAATAATAATTCTTATGATACTACTTATAATTTATTATTTTTTATTTTTTATCTTTATTTGTCCGAAACGAGGCAAATTGCCACTGAAGCGTAAGGAGTTACTGTGATAGGGACCAGATTAAGAGGGGGACAACCTAGGTGAAGAGTTGGGCAGCAAGATGTTTGTTCACATTACAGGGAGCAGGGATGGAATCCCAAAGGCCAGCAGCTTAAGAAGCTATTGGAGTAGAAGGCTCTCTGGTACCTGGGGATCTCCACAGTAAATGGATGGGATTTAGCTGATTGTTTGGTTGGTCGAGGGTATTTACATCGAGGGGGCACTAGAGCAGAAAGTTCATAGAAGTGCATTCTATTGAAGTACTTGTAAAACAAGCACAAGGATGCAACATTGCAGGGGCTGGAGCTTGGTGGATAGTGAGGGACCTATCAGATTAGAGACTCCTTTTTTGGCCTTGTCTAAGAGAGAGAGACTAGTGGATGGTGCACCAGCCCAGATGTGACAACATGCATGGGTGGATGATGGCTTTGTAGAGATATAGGATAATGTCACTGAGAAAAAAGCTATATTTTCAAATAATGTTTTTATATTTGTTACTTTGAAATATTTGCTGCGTATATGTGTTTATTTTTAGCATTTGATATATTGTTAGTCCTTCATTGCAATACAAAATGGGAGGCAAATTAATGCCCCCCCCCCAACAGTTGTCGCTTATTCTCCAGTTCAGTTCAGTCATGATAAAATCTGTCAAAATTGATGATTAATATTGGCAATTTTATTATTGGTACATTATCTGAGTTATTTCCATTCTTTTTTTATTATTATTGTTGTTGTATATTAATTAGAAGATGTGATTGAATGTCTCACAAGGTTTTTCTACTTTTTTCTCATTTTCTAATTCAATCATCTGTTTATGGCTATGAAAGGTTTTCTTTATAAAACAGAGGAAAAAAATTTCTTTGAAGGTTTATAAACGAAGAAAAAAACCAAAACTGTCGAAAAATATTATGCTTGCTTAAATTGATTATGCGAAAGCTAAAGGTGTATCTCAAGTGACAGGAGATGGGGAGGAGGTAAGGCTGAGATGGGAATGGAAGAAGGAGTAAGGATAAGGTGTGGAGTGGAAGATTATTATGTTGGTGAAAGAGAGGGATAGGATGGGTTGTTGAGAGAGAGAGAGAGATAGAGAGAGAGAGAGAGAGAGAGTTGAGAGAATGGAAGAGGGATAGGAAAGAGGGGAAAAAGATGGAAAAGGGTAGAAATAGAGGGAGAGAGATAAAATGAAGTTTTTAGAGTGAAGAAGGAAGAAGAGGTAAACGGAATCATTTCATTGGCATCTTTCAGTACCGAAAGACTATGGAGTTGCGGCTCGAGAGCGAAAAAAACTTGGGCAAGAAAGACAAGCGCAGGTACGCATAGTTCCAAGAGTCGACAGAACGTTATTATATATATATTCCTTCTCTCTGATAAGTTGTCTTTCAAGACTGATAAGCCTCATTTATGCACTGGTTTTCACCACTTCTTCTATTAGTAGTAGCAGTTCTGCATGGATTATATTTAAGTCACATGAGCAGACTAGGAGCTGGATTTAGTGTCAGAGGCTGTATAGAATAAGGTAACAAAGTTATACAGATGTACTATGAATAGTTGGATGAGAGAGAGAGCGAGGGGGGGGTAGAGGGAGAGAGAAATGGTGTTAAAATGTGATGGCAAAGGGAGAAAGATTAAGAATGTCCTTATTTACTTGCCTCCTCACAAGGCAAAGTTAGATACAAGATTGGTTTTTAATGGGGGGAAAAAATACAGCTTTCCCCAAAAAGACACTCGAGATGGGACAAAAATAAAAATTGCTTCAGTCTAGAAGGATTTCTCTTTCACTGATCCAGAGCAGAAACTATTATGTTGGAGGAAGGAAGGGTAGCATGTGATGTCATGAGGGAAGAAGGGGAGGAATAATATGGTAGAAGAGTAGAAGAAGGAGTGAGATAAAAAAGGAATTGGAAAGAAATGAAGAGAGAGGGGAAAATGTTGTGTTAAGGAGAGAGGAAAAGGGAAGAAATTAATAATTGGATGAGTGAGAATGCTAGAATGCGGTGAGGAGGGAGCGAAGGGAGTGAACGGATAGCATTGGAGAAAGAGAGAGGTAGAATGTTGTGTGGAGTATTTATTTACTCCTCTCCAGGAGTTAGGCACAAGGCCAGTTTTATCTTACTCCCACAAGTAAGATGTGACCCAAGGTCGGGTCAGGAAAGTGGGGGTTGAAAAGCTAGCGCCCGAGAGGTGAGCACTCTGGCCATTAAAAATTGTCTGGGCAGCCCCGTCGGCATTCCCCGGTAGGAGCGCCTCAGGCAGTAAGCAATAAACTTACTCCTCCCCAAAGAGGGGAGGCGAAGCCTGGGAGGGTGGACCTCCTAGAACTGCACAGGACAGACCCATAGACCGGCGTAAATCAAGCCCCGAAGGCCAAGACAATACCAGTCTATGGGGTGCAGTATCCATCGGAACAGATACTACATTTAGTAGGGACAGAGGGGAAATTTGGTAGAAGGTGAATTTTGATTATTTTGGATTATTCAGACTACTGTTTTTATCTTGCATGGTATTCTCACAACGTTTTGGCCGATGTAACTTCCGACCTTGTATCTTGCCAAACTCGAGAATCTTTCTGTCGAACTCGGGAATTTGTACATAATTTCGAACTGAACCCTTTATTTAATCCACAGGGGTAGCATTCTCTTGCTCCGTCACAATTGTATTCTTAGTATTGCCCGCACTGAGGATTGAACCTTCAACCTCCAGAAGATTGTCACTTAGAACTGAATTTTAATTAGTACCTTATTCTTTACACCACGGGTCCTTGCGGAAACGTTGTGAGAGTAAATCCAAATAATACAAATTATCGATCCTCATCATAATTCAAAAAGTGAAAAGAAATATAATTTTGGGAAGTGAGGGAAGAAGAAAAGGAATACATAGTTGGGTGGTAGTGTAATATTTGGGGGTAGAAGAGGCAACGGGTAAGAATGTCATGTGGCAGAAAGAGGGGACAGAATGTGGTATCAGGAGAAAAGAGAGAGAGAGAAAGGAGTGAGGAATAATATGGTAGAAGAGGGAGGGAAATAAGAAGAGATGTTAGTGATGAAGAGAGAAAAAATAGGGAGTATAATTCCTGCTTTAGAGAAAGACAAAAGAGATAGAGAGAGAGGGAGAGAGAGAGAGAGAAAGGGAGAGAAAGGAGGGGGAGAGAGAGGGTCCAGAGGGGAAAGAGAGAAAAGAGAAATATTAGTTGTGTAAAAAAGATAGAGGGTATAATTCCTTCCTTAGTTAAAGACAAAAGAGAAGTTGAGAGAGAGAGGGGGGGTCCAGAGAGAGAGAGAGAGATAAAGGAGAGAGAGAGAGAGAGAGTGAGATGGGGGAAGTGATAGAGAGGGTGCGTGTTTGTGTGATCAAGAGAGAGATATAAAGAGAGAAAATGATCAAAAGAGAGAATCAAGAGAGAATCAAGAGAGAATCAAGAGAATAAATAGATATAGATGTAGAGAGAGAGAGAGAAAGAGAGAGAAAGAGAGTGAGAGAAAGAGAAAGTGATCGAGAGAAGATGATCAAGAGAGAGAGAGAGAGGGGGAGGGAGTGGGGGAGCAAGATATTTTCAAATGATATTATTAATAATCCAGGCCCAAAATAACAGACATTTGTAAAATCAGATATGATGTGATGTGATTTTAATGTTATTGAACCGGAAGGAAAAAAAACACTATTGAGGCGTAAAATGGTGCTAAGTTTTTCTATAAAGAGTAGAAAAATAAATAAAAATAGGAACATCGACTGTCTGCTATCGGGATATTTTTGTGACTGAATATTTTCAAAGAAGTGGCATTTTGACAGCCTGTTTGGATTATATTTCGGTTCGAATTCAAAACGAAAAAAGAAACAACTATTGTACCAAATGTATTTTCTGAATCTACAATAATATCTAACACATCACTCAAGCCGCAAACCTAGCATATATAGATGGCGTCACTAAGAAAAAATTGTATGATATAAAGTACTAACCTTCAAATTGCACATATAAAAATTTGAGCTTAATCGAATTAAAATTAAAAAATTGGAATTTTGTGTGTTGATAAGGCATTACTTTCTGATGAGAAAAATACTCTTCAACCAAAGCGACTACTTGAAAGTGTTATTCGAACTCTTCAACTGCACACTTTCGAGCTTAGGAATCATTATGTTGACTGACCTATACATAATTTTGAACTGAACGCTTTATTTAATCCATGAGAGTAGATTGTTCTCGTCCAGTCAGTCATAACCAGGTAGAAATGTTAATTACTTATTATGTTAAGAGCATTGATTAACAATCAGTTGACAGAGCGAGAACAATCTATCACCATGGATGCTCAGTTCAAAATTATATATAGATTCACGAGTTCGACATATGCATTCTCCAAAGTTTGAAAATATGCACTTGAATAGAGTCGGAGGTTTACATCGGCGTTGTAGAAATAACAACGTTTATGTTCTTGAAACAGCATAAGTAAAACGTAAAAAAAATAATAAGATTATATTACAGCAATACAACGCAGGTAGATGTGGCACAAGGCCGGTAGGTGAGGAGAATAAACAAGCGCCCCAGAATTGGGAAAATCTGGCCTCTTAAAAATTGCCTGGACAGCCCGTTGGCATTCACTAATGCATCTTAGGCAGTTAGCTCCTTCCCAAAAAGGAGAGGCTAGGCCTGGGAGGGTGAACCTCCTGGGACTAACGAGGACTAATACCACAGACCAACAGATTAAAGGTCACCAAGTTGGCCTAGTCTGTGGGACTGATTTTCAAAGTTCGGATCCTCGACTGGTATATACCGGTCAGCAAGAAAATGTGGCATAAGGTTGGAAGGCCAGCGCCCAAGAATTGGGGCAGTCTGGCCTCGTAAAAATTGTTGGCGTTTCCCGGTCGTGACACCTCAGGCAGTTAGCAATAAACTAACTCCTTTCCAAGGCCTGGGTGGATGGACCTCCTAGGACTACCCAGGACTAATACCACAGCCAAATAGATAAAAGGCCACTGAAATGGCTCAGTTTCTGTTGGACTGATTATCGAAAAGGGATCCTTGACTAGTATATACCGGTCAGCAAGTAGTGTTTGCTGCATGAGTGAATTACACTCATATATATTAATCGGAAGAGTCCATCGTGCATCTAAATAGGGATGATACCACAACACAGCCAAGATAAGAATAGTAGTTCGAATAATCTAAATAATCCAAATTATAAATCAGAAATCTAGTATTTTAATTTCTAGTATTTAATTTCGTTGTGTAATTTTCATGCTGTTTTTTAATACAGAGGGTTAGGGTTAGGGTTAGGATTGAATACAGAGGGTTGCAGAAACGACTATAAGGAAAAAAAGGAAATATGCGGAGGAATACATAAGCGTCAGGTGAAAAGGAAAACCTCAATCTGCCTGCCAGAAGAATCTATGAAGCCAAATAAGTTCCGACGTCATTTTGAATCTTAACACCCAAACTTCATGAAGGAAAGCCGTATCTTTTTCACGAATAATTCTGAACAACTCAAAACAGACAGTGATGAATTTATCTAAAGAAAATGCATTTATCTAAAAAATATTTACATCATAGCTTTGAGAATTGCTATAGCAACAAGAGAACACATGTCATTGGTGAGGAATTAATTTTGTCATGTATTAATTTCATCATCATCATCATCATCATCATCATCATCATCATCATCATCATCATCATCATCATCGTCGTTTTACATGCTGGCACTTCCAAACTAACCTATCTCTGAAGCCATTTTTATTACTGTCTCCCATGTTTTCCTTGGCTTTTTCCTGTGAACCTGCTACCTTAACTGTTCTACATCCACTGACTCAAGAACTCTCATCCATTCTTTCAATGTGGCCATACCAACAACGTCTACTGCACACATCTCCTTATATTATCCAGATTTAATCTTCTTCTGAGCTCATTCATTGTATCATTCTCATATCATTTCTCTTTATACAATGCATGTTCTCAACCGTAACAGGCCGGGTTTCACTTTATTCACCCCAAACAAGGCATATTGCTACTGTGAATTAGGGGCCAGATTTATAGGGGCACCCTAAGTGGGGAGTTGCGCAGCAAGATGTACCAACAATTCCAAAGGTAAGCAGTTCGAGGAAAGAAGCTATTAGAGTATTGATTTACTCCTCTCCAGGAGTTAGGCACAAGGCCAGTTTTTATCTTACTCCCACAAGTAAGATGTGACCCAAGTTCGGGTCAGTAAAGTGGGGTTTAAAAATTGCCTGGGCAGCCCCGTCGGCATTCCCCTGTAGGGGCGCCTCAGGCAGTAAGCAATAAACTTACTCCTCCTCAAAGAGGGGAGGCGAAGCCTGGGAGGGTGGACCTCCTATAACTGCACAGGACAGACCCATAGACCGGCGTAAATCAAGCCCCGAAGGCCAAGACAATACCAGTCTATGGGGTGCAGTATCCATCGGAACAGATACTGCACTTTGATCTTAGCCAAAAAAAGGCCAAGATAAAAGCCCTCTGGCATCTGGGTGCCTCTATAGTGAAAGAATGAGATTTTGCTGACTGACGGATTGGTCGGGGGTATTTACGTCCAGGGGGCAAAACAATTCAATTGATTAATAGATTTAAGTTTTTTTCAGATTGAGGAGAAATATCCACCATAATTAAAAAAAAAAATTATTTTGACAGTTTCATGTCACCTTCCTCCTTCTTAGTAAAGTAGTTAATCCTAATTTGTTGAATCTTTCTGCAATGAGCATAGCCTATGCCACCATCATAAGCAGCATAAGATCGCCTGTATTATACACAGGAGCCTTGAATATCATGAGATCTGTGAGTGAGGCAATTTGCATACCGGCTATGCTGACTTCTATAAAAGCGATTAATCTTTCACTCTCGGCAGTGAAAGGATTGACCGAACATAAATGTCATCTATGTTTTTTGTAAAGTTATAAACCTGTGCTTATTACACTCCCCCTCTTACAACTCTAATCTTTTACTCTTGTTATTAGTTTCGTCATTATGCCTATTGGCCAAGGTTATAGGTAGGAGGAAAACAGTCAGCAGGAAGATAGTTCCACAAACCTCCAGTTCTTGGAAAGAAGCTACTGGAATAGGAAGTTGTATTACAATGAAGTATCAAAACAAAGAATTGATGGAGACCACTAGACCAACGAGTCAAACGAGCTGGAACAAAAGAAGCGGGGAATAGATCACATAATTCTGAAGAACACATACCATAATAGTATTTATAGAAAAGACTGAGAGACTAGCAACAGCACATCTGTGAGAGAGGGGGTGTAGAGAAGAAGAAAGGGTAGGACCAATCAAATTACAGATACGTTTCTGCACGCTTGAACCCTTAAATGGGATAGAGATTCAACCCCAAATATGACAACAGTACTCCAATTAAGTATAGAATAGAAAATTCCATTAAAAATCAAGATAGAGGTTGCGAGTACATGCAGATATATGACATCACGAACAGGAAGTCCGATATGAGACGTTGCAAAGAAGAGAGCAAGATTTGGTTCTTTTTGGCCTGTGAGCTGACGAAGTTTGGACGCGGCATCTCACAGAGTAAAGCATAAAAAATCATGACGCCATTGAGCAAATATGTGCTGGCTAGAAAGAGGGAGGAAGAAACCATGGCCACCTTTACAACTAGACGTCACTACCCATTGAACCAACTACTACGTTACATTATGTCGGCTGTTTACAACACAATGCCAGCCTGTTGTTCGCAATCGGGGATCAAAGAACACCCCACGTTATGCCTTTCAATCTCAATATTACATTCATATTACATATCGATTCAAATGGTGCCAAATTTGTCAATGGATGTTAAGGGTTAGGATTAAAGCTCACTAATTATGACGCTAAAATAATAAAATGCCAACATCTGTCGTTAAACAAGTCATCAAAAAAACATGAAATCTTTTGTCGTTATTCACTAAAACAAGCTATTTTGAGAAAGTGGCAATTCGAATGACGTGTACATTCATGGCTTAATCGCTAATGCACATCTAAACCAATCAAATATGTTTGTGTCCAGAAAAGCTCAAATCTAGAACTTTCTACAAAATTTAATAGCATTGGTTTAAAGAGAACAAGATTAAAATCAAGCCAAGGCATCTACAATTCTGCACTTTCATGCTAATAAAACCACCCAAGTGTCAACCATACATCCGACAAAAGGATGAACTATCAAATTTAAACACCGAGAGAAACTAACTTCGCTTTTGTAGTGAAACAACAACAATGCTACAACTATGTTATTATGCCATGCTGACTGCAAACTCCATCATCATCATCATCATCATCATCATCATCATCATCATCATCATCATCATCATCATCATCATCATCATCATCATCATCATCATCAGCAACTACAAGACAGCATCAACATCACTTAAGCAGGACTGTTATACATTCCTATAACACGTCATTCTCATGCAAAAGACACATAATTCCTACCAAACTTGATAACTTTCTCAAACGTATTTACTAATGTATCCCCCTTGATTAAACGCACACACCTGAAACCCTACAACACTTTTCTTCTCATAAATAGTGTTCGTTACTTTCATGATGACCATTGTCTTTCGTGTTTTCTACTAATTTTAACAAGATCTGGGACAGACATTTCTGTTTTTTTCCCCTGTTTCAAATGTTTTACAGTCATTACCAAGAATAGAAAAATGATTAATTGTTTAAGTGCATTTTGAAAATCATCACTGTTTTTTTTTGGATGGTGGAAGGAGGAAATAATCTTGAGGCAGAAAACCGATGACGGGGAAAAAACAGTAGACATTGACATTCAAGTGCAGGTAAAAAAAACACATTGAAAATGGTGATGATAATAAAAAGAATCAGTCTTTTAAAAAGAGATTCGACAAACGTAATTAAGGAAATTGTTTTATAGTTCCTGAGAATTTAAAATCTGTTCAAGTAACAATCAATCTATGAACAAAGACATGTAACAGGAGAATTGAGATGGTTAAGTACTTAAAATTTGTCCATTGGGACAAAATTCAAGAAAAAATAAAAGAGATCTAATTGGTCTTACTTCATGGTAGTTTAGATGGAGCAGTAACACATCTAATAAATTGTTGA
>OY744545.1:71345242-71377742 GCA_963556195.1 Sepiola atlantica
TCCGGTATTCTGTTAATTATTTGAAAACGAAAGTATGAAAGCAAGTAATCATAGTAGAGAAAGAACGGGACACATTTGAATCACAATTTATAAACATAAAATAAGAAATACTTGTAAGAATTAACAAAAGGCGAGATTTATAACAAGTATTTATTAAATCAAAAAAAGATCAAATAAAAAAGTTCTGCTCTGCTCTGGAGAGTTTTTTTTTGGGGGGGGGAGAGGGCTGGTTTGGAGCAGTCCAGAGTTATAAAAATTGGCAAAATAAGTTCAAATTAGGACGAATAGTGTGGAGTTTTTCGGCTATATGAAAGAAAGATATAGATAGTCACAGAATTTTACATTTCGTCTATATTGCCAACTTTGTCGGATTGGATTTTTCCTTGTGAATCTTGTATGCGGGGATATACAGGGTGTTTCAAAAGTCTTGGGAACATTACAAATGCGTATATCTCATGAACTATTCCAGGTAGAAAAATGAAACTGGTGCCATTTTAAAGCTTGCTTAATCAAGTTTTTGGTCATACTAATGATTTTCGTGTTATCTTTCCAGGTGCAGTAATGGCGTTCTCTAAACAAGACAAGGCATTTTGCGTCCTCCAATTTGCAAAGACTGAATCGTGGACATGTGTTCAGCGTGCATTTCGCAGGAAATTTATAAAAGAAGCCCCTGAAAGGAAATCCATTGTCAGATGGCATGCTAAATTTGTGAAAGATGGGTGTTTGTGCCCAAGTAAGCGAACAGGTCGCCCTTCAACTTCAGAAGATGCAGTTGAGCAAGTTCGGACAGCCTTTCAGCGGAGCCCCCGTAAATCAGTGAGAAGAGCCAGCAGGGAACTTCAGCTTGCTCCAGCAACTGTCTGGCGTGTCTTAAGGAAACGACTGCAAATGGTACCTTACAAGCTCAAGTTGGTCCAAAAGTTGAAGGACACTGATAAGCCACTTCGCCGTGACTTTTGCATTGCAATGCAAGAGAAGTTGGAAGATAACGGCTTTGATGACCGGCTTGTTTTTAGCGATGAGGCGACCTTCCATCTGAATGGCAAAGTTAACAAGCATAACACTCGCATATGGGGTACTGAGAATCCTCATGAACTTCTTGAGCACGAGCGAGATTCACCAAAAGTGAACGTGTTTTGTGCAATTTCCAAGAAAGGTGTCTATGGACCGTTTTTCTTTGAAGAGGCAACTATCACTGGTGAATCCTATCTCAACATGCTGGAAGACTGGTTAATGGCTCAGTTGGAACAAGCAGAATCTGATGACTTCATTTTTCAACAAGATGGTGCACCACCACACTGGAGTCTTAGAGTAAGGCAGTTTCTTAACACAAGACTGCCTGGTAGATGGATTGGGAGATCTGGGCGAGGTGATGACGTTCTCATGCCCTTGCCTCCTAGGTCTCCAGATCTTACCCCGTGTGACTTTTTCCTTTGGGGCTTTGTCAAGCAACAAGTCTATGTGCCGCCCCTTCCAAGAGATATTGACGAACTAAAGGCTCGAGTAACGGCACCATTGACGTCAAGATGCTGGAACGCGTTTGGCAGGAAATGGACTATCGACTAGATGTCTGCCATGTGACGAATGGTGCTCATATTGAGCACCTTTGAAGATTCCCCACAAAACTTGAAACTTTAACCTTTCCAACGGTACCAATTTCATTTTTCAACTCCTAATAGTTTTTGAGTTATTAAAAATCGTTATGTTCCCAAGACTTTTGAAACACCCTGTATATTATTTCGATTTTTGCTTGGTCGGCAGCAAATCTTGGAAACGTCATCGTTGAAATTTGTCCCTTGTGCGGGGATATATTGTTTTCGATTGACTGCTTTGAGCCTCAAATCTAGGCACGTCAATTCTCCATCACTGCCGAAATCCGTCCCTTTATGCTGGTATATATATTCTAGACGTAGCAAATCAGACATGTCTTGACTATATACAACTGTCGCTCTTCTCTGTAACCTGATTGGTTAACCTACCCCCCCCCCCGCCAACTGCGTGGGCTGATCTCGGGGCCTCGCGCCCCACTGTCTAGACCACATCCGGTAATGTGTGCTCGCTTCTTGGCGAGAAATCCCCATCGCTCTTTTTTATGCTTTATGAGACAAAATATGTGGATATAACATTAGTTTAATAATAATAAATTTGTTTAATTATTTTTTTAGTTTATTGTAGCAATAAACAAATAATATTTACATTGAAAAAAAACCACAAGTGTTTGAAATCAATATATACATTTTATTGAATTAATTTTCACAAACAATGATCAACCGAAAGGTTTTTTTTCTTTCTTAATAACGTTACTTCATAACATTTTCGAATACTAGGTACGTGCAAAATCAATGGCCGATTCCCAAAATGTAAAAACATTTTGACCCCCCCCCTTCACTTACAAATTCAGGAAATCAACCAATTTTAATGAAATTTTCAATGAAAAACCATTATTTTTTTTTAAAATCTTAGTGAAAATGTATTATTTTTTAAAAACATCTTTACTAAAGTTATATTTTTATATGTTAATTTAAAAAAAGACATTAATTTTTTTTGTTTTTATGAAAATAAAGCATTGTAGATGTTAACAAGTAAAAAAAAATTTTTTCCCCTAAATACCGTGTTAACAAAATCACTATAACTCGAAGAAAAATTATTTTTTTGAATTAGCGATATTATTATTGAATAAAGCATTGTTTAATCAATATTTTCACCAAAAAAATAATATAATTGCAAAAAATATTTCATGTGATTTTAATGATTAGAGTTTCTGGAAAAATAAAAAAAATGCGACATATATTTCCCTGTCTAACCCGACGTGGCATCATCAGCGCAATCTTGAAAATAAACCAAAAATTGACAAATTTGAGACCCAGGAACTTTACTAAAAAAAGTATTTTTGAAAATTGGATAATTTCTGCTAACGATGAACTTTGATGGGTATGGTAGCCCCGTTCTGTAATAACCAGCTGGAATTAGCCTTCCAACAACTCAAATTGTTATTTTTAGAGATTCGTTAATTTCACAATTCATCGTCAATTATTTGGAAAGATTTGTATTTGTTTTGTCTTTTTTTCATTAATAAATATTTAAGAAGTTAAAAACAATTGTTTATTAATAAAGAGAATTCAAACATGACATTTTCTTTCAAAATTGAATTCTGTTTATCAATAAATAACTGTTTTAACTTTTCAATGAATAAATGGTCAGTGTAGTCATTGACTTTAATTCACACTTAAAATAAAATAAAAAAACACTTTATTTTAAAAAGAATCAATGTAATTTATCGTTACGACACGTTAAGAATAAATCGAGTAACTAAAGTTAAATCATGTAAAAAAAATTGATGCAGTTCGTAACGTAAATATAATTTTTAACATTTAAAAAAGTTTTATTTCAAATTCTAAGGAAAAACATTGGTAAACAGACGTCATAAATAATTTCAGACTATTACTAAATTAAAAACTAAATTAAAAACTAATACCAACCTTTTTAGTTAAACATAAAATGCGTACATTCACACATATTTTAATTAAATAAGCATTTCCTTTTTTATTACAACAAAATAAGGGTACTTACATTTGTTTATAACCTTAAAAAGAATAAAGAAATTAATGGATAATAATTTTTCAACTTCTATAAACTATTACAAAACCATTTTTATGTATAAAGTTTAAAATGATAAATTATGACATTTTTGTCTTCCATATATTTTGCATACCGATAGTCAATTGATAAACAAAGTCCTTCACCGATTAAGTGATCCGGATGTTACGAATTTATGCCTTTTTGGGGGATACTTTTGCTAATTTAGTAAAACGTAGGATTTTTTTTGTTTAATTCAGTATATCTCATGACTTTAATTTGAAATCGTTCACAAAAACTTATATTTATCTTACAAAGGATTTTAAAAGTAATTTTTTTAAATTTCAAAATTCACTGAATTTTTGAGTTTTTTCGCCGCCGTGATACATATTTGATTATAATTTATTTTTCACACGTAAATATGCAGTTTTTTTCATTTAGAGATTAAGTTTAGGCTTTTATCTTTCAAACACAATCTAAGTTTACACGGAAACTAATTAAATAAGCCCTGTTTAATAAGCATAGTCCGTACAAGAAGTGGCCATTTTTGGACGTACCTATCTAAATACCATAATAAAATCTCATTTTTCAATGAAACAACTTTCGGTTAATAATTTGTTTATTAAAATTAATTCAATAAAATGCCATTTTTTTTCAATGTAAAAAGAAATAACTTTCAGTTGATAATTAAAATGCCATTTTTTTAATGTAAAAAGAATTCAATAAAATTATATAGCATACGGTTTTTACATTAATAATAAAATATGTTTTTTTTTTCAATATAAATATTATTTGTTTATTATATACAGTAAACTAAAAAAATAATTAAAATTATTATTATTAAACTATAATTCAAATTCGAATAAAAAAAATTCGCAAATGAAAATAAAAACCTTTTATTTTTCATTTCTGGTCATCCGTGACGCGGTATTTATTTGTTTCAGGATCAAACAGGCAGTCACAAAAACATAAAAATCTTGGATTTAACCAAAAAACACTGTTTTAAATTATAAAAAAAAATCATTATTTTTATGATATTTTTACATTATTAAATTTATTCGCTATTGTAAGTTTTATTGATTATTTTAGATAAAAACTTATAATTCTATGTTACTTCCAGTTGATTGTCTGCCCCTGTCTTCAAAAAAGGAAAGCAAATAAATTGTGATTCACAGCTAAACTAAAAAAGCGCCCATTTTTCTTTCTTTTTTCCTTCCTCGTGAACTTTTCTAGTGACAACATGCCACGAGGAAAAAAAAAGAAAAAGAAAAAAAGTGTTTCTAGTCCTGAAGAAAACGACACTAAGTTGATTTTAAATACATTAATTTTTTTAAATATATATATTTACAAATTTAAATTTTTTTAATTTTTTAAATATATATATTTACAAATTCAAACTACACAACACTTACATCGCAGAACAATTCATATATATATATATATATATATATATATATATATATATATATATATATATATATATATATATATATATATATATATATATATATATATATAATTTATTTAGATACTTTACATATTTCAGCAATGTACCGCGGTTTCATCCAAAAGGGCAGATTTAGACATCTTTAGTAAATATCCGTGCCCAGTGGAATCATCGGCAAGCTGAAACGATTGTAGTCACGCCCGAAAGATGCTTAAATCTACCCTTTTGGATGAAACCGCGGTACATTGCTGAAATATGTAATATACAGTATCTAAATAAATTATATTAGCTCTCTGACCGAGCACTTTATTTGATTTCTTTTCATATACAACCTGACACACACTTAGTTTATGTAGATGTTAATCCGTTGAACTCCAGTGTTTATAAAAAGTGTTAAATAACATGTAGAGCTATTCTTTAGTATACATTTTTATTTATACAAACATTATTGGTTACATATGTGCATACCTCTACAAAAAAAACGTTCTTAAATAATAAAAATGTATATATATTTATATATTATTTCCACAATAAGACAACGAACGCCACAGCCCACAACCTATGAAGATAACAAACCGGAAGTCCTAGACTCGAGTTTCGCCCGCCTTTGGGCTCATCAGTAGAACACATCCGAACTCAGGATTTGAAACCCGAGTAACTCGCTACATACAATACCTACACAAGGGGTGTAGTCATCCAATTGCTTAGAACCCAGGTCGATGTCATCCAACAAGCTAACCTAGCGAGCAAATAAATATTAGATTCTTGAATGTGAGATGATATATATACAGGGCTTTACGGAGCCCTCCAAAAAGGAGCGCGCTCCAGGAGCACGCTCCTTTTTGCTGGAGCGAAGGAGAGGAGGGCTCATTTTATATTCAACGGGAGTGGAGCGGGAGCAACTCCATTTGGGACTAAAGAGCGGTGGTTTTATCGCTCCGCGCTCCTCGCTCCAAAATTAATTGATTTTTTAAAAACATTAGTTTTTTTATTCAGCAGTAAAAAGGAAAAGAAAAAATAGTTTCAGCTAACATCTTTGAGTAATTTTGTATGTATATTGTAAATGTATATGAGAGAGAGAGAGAGAGAGAGAGAGAGAGAGAGAGAGAGAGAGAGAAAGAGGAGAGAGGCAGGGAGAGAAAGGGGGAGAAAGAACGAGAGAGGTACACATGAAAAGAGAATATTTTAAGTTCTTTGTAAATTTTCGCGTGGACATGTTACATTTTTGATAGGGCAGTAGGCAGGAGACACTTTGGCGACGAATGTCTTCAAATGAGCCAGCGAGTCTATAGATTCTTTGAAGTTGTTTTCGTATAGATTTGAACTTTTTTGTATTTATGAAAAAGATGTTTTATTGCTGATTGAATAAATAATGCAATTTTTTTTTTGTACTAAATCTTACTGCTCTTCTTCTTCTTCTTCTTCTTCTTCTTCTTCTTCTTCAAATAAAGGTATTAAAAAAATCTTTAAGGGTAATAATAACTAACTTTTTAGTAGGGATGGCCATGACTCCTACCAAACGAAATAATACTACATATCGCTTTAACTCTTGAAAATAGAACTGTCTGCTGTTCAAAGTGTAGTAATCTTCGCAAGTCCCTCCTCTCCTGCTACACCGACGAAAATATTTTTTCGCCCCGAAACTGTAAAATTTTACAATATATCTATCAACATCTTTTAAATGCCTATTGGTAAATTTTATACTTTCGACGCCGTAAAATATTTTCAACTGATTTTTTATAAATTCATTATTTTTGTGAAGAAAACTTGGTATTACTGGATCCATCGTATTTTAATAAAAAAAAAATAAAAATAAAATTCTACTTTTTTAGGCGATTACATGTAAACAGTCTGGTAAAATACCCGCAAAAAAAGGAATTAAAAAACCCCTCAATATTTAGTGTGGAGGATCACTTTCCTATATAAATTTAGCATAAAATGTAATGATCAAGCGTAGGAAATAACGTGTAACCCATTTTTAATAATGAGAGTGCATTAAGAAGATTAAAATTTTATATTATCTTTAAATATAAACTTTTCGGGAATCTTTTACTATAATAAACAGAACGAAAAAAAGGATTAAAAAACAAATGTGCAACAAATAAATGTTAGCAAAGGCAAGTTAAGTTACTCATCTACCTGCCTGGATAATTTTATTTGTGTTTTTACTTATTTTAAAGGGTGGTTTTCTTGTTCAAAACAGTCGGTGTTAACTGCTCGAAAAGAAATTCAAAATGGCTCGTCCATGGCCATGACTTGAAAATCGATAAAAAATCGAAAACTAAACAATATACTGATAGAAACTGATAGAACATTTCATTTTCGCATGATTGTATAATGCATTTGTTTCTTTAATCCTTCCCAACTTTCCAAATAGTATTCTTTAAAGTCCTCCTTCATGTAAATAAAAAAAAATAACATTCATTTTTCTAGTTATGTGAAAATGCTATTCTACATTCATTACAAGATTAACTTAACATTTTTAAATATTCTTCTTTAAAGTCCTCCGGAATAATTTTAAATATTTAATTTTAATAAATGTATTTATCATTTTGTCTCACTTCATAAATAAAAAAAAAGCATACCAAAAGAGCGCTCTATTAAAGTCCTCTGAAACGATTTAAAAATGGGGGGGGGGGGGCTCTTTGTTAACTATTCTGTACTTTCACGTAACAATTTACAGGACCGGCGGGACAGTTATAAAAGTGGGGGGGGGGGCTCTCCTAAAAGGTGTGTGTGGGGGGGGGGCTGGTTAAACACATGCATATCAACTTAATTATTGATGACCGTAAAGTGGGGGGAGGGTTAAAAAGTGGGGGGTCTGAAGCCCCCTCTACCCTCCCCTCCCGGTGCCACCGTCCATGATTTTTTATAAACAGAAGATATCGTCAAATTTCAATTTAACTGGAAAATTTTATGTAAAAAATAACCCGGTCCAAACCTTTAATTTCGTAACGTAATTACGAACAGGGTTGAAATAACATTATTTAGAAAGCCATGCTTAACATGAAGTGAGGGCTTTGTTAACTATTCTGTACTTTCACCTAACAATTTAATAAACAAAAGATATCGTAACTTGAAAATCTTATCTAAAAATAGCCCGGTTCGTAAACTGCACAAGTACCAAAAAAATAATATAAAAAATGTTCTTCACTGGGGAGGGGGTAGCCCGTATTTACAAGTATATCTCCTGTAAAAACGGTTCTAAAATCTATTTTCAATCGATATTTATTCGATAATTGCCGAATTTTCCTACTTGGCCAAAAGTGACGAATTTTCCGGTTACGAATGTTCCGTTTACGAATTTTCCGTTTACGAATTTTCCGTTTACGAATTTTCCTGTGACGAGTTTTCCTAAATTCATATATATATTTGGACTCTTCCTATTTGCAACATATTCCCCTGTAACTTCTTTTTGTTATCATTTTAACTACGACATTTGAATTCCCCTCCAATTGGGTCCATTAATACCCCCCTGTAATTCTCTTCAGCTCTCTAACTCACTAGCTTCAAAACGCAGGTCTGCTTAATTTTTCAATCCAACCCTGGCCCATAACACTTATATCATATAAACTGTTACTAGCACTTCTGCTCTATCTCCTTAATAGCCTCCATAACCCCCTTTGAGTAATCTTTTTAACTATTTTGATTGATCCGAGCTAGTTACATAACTACTTATTTTGGCCTATTTTTGAATAATCCTAATCCCTCTAAATACTCGCGAGCCACTTTCTATCGGCCCATTCTCTCTTTGTTCAACTTATCTTATCTTTGACCAATTTCACCCACCCCCCCCCCTCCCAAATCATATGTTCATGCTACTTGGAAACCCCTTGCAAGTTTCCCTTATATATCTAATTAAATTTAAACTGTAACTGTTAATTGTTACCCTGTTACGACTCACTCACCATTTAAACCATAGATTATAAAATTGACACTGCACTCAAATTTTTGATTGAACCAACCCAACTCCACCCCTATTACTAGAAATCGAAACAAATTGTTTCTAACAATCTATCCTTATCCCTTACATTGTTCCCCTCTCCTAAATTCCAATATACCTGAGTAGAACAGACTTGACCTTTAAATTTCACTAACCCTTTTCCCATTAATTTATTCCCCCCCCCCCCTTATCTCTTTGGCCATTTAATGTCCCTCCAAATTATTCATCTAACCCTTAATTTGGTTTTAAATTAAAAATATAAATAAATAAATTTTTTAATTAACTATTCCCTAGCTTTTTAAATTTAAATTTAATCTTTTAATTTTTAATTTTAATCATCCACTCTCTCACATTCCTATATTTATTATACCATGCTTTCACTAATTCTACTTTATTCTTTATTCCTTAAACACACTGAAACCATATCTGATAACTACATTTTAATCTGCCTTTAGCCGCCTGAAATATTTGGAAGCTCACATTTTTTTTATTTCTATTTTTAGAATCAACTATTTCTATACCTATTCACCATTTAAGATTAACCCCACCCCCAAAACCTACACCCTACCGCTAGCCCGCACCCTTAACCCACCTGTCACTTTATCTACATCCCCATGCCAACCCGTCCTCCTTTTATTTTTCCCCCAAATTCACAAAGCGACTTTTTAAACTACCCCGCACCTCCTAACCCCCCCCCCCATCCTGACCCCAAATCTGAAACTTTCATAAACTTTGGCTTTTTCTCATTCTGAGTTAATCCTTGTATGAGATCCTACCGTTTTACTAGGCCCGGAAGTAAATCAATAAAATGGCCTGTTTTCCTCTTCACAGCCTCTTTTAAGTGCATCTGGACTTATCTACTTTTGAGCACCTTTTCCAACCTGCTCCCATGCAAAGTGTTTTTCTTCACTTTCTACAATTTCACTGAACTTTTTCAACGGAAACTTACCACCCGGACAATTGTATATCTATTTCACGAAATTTTCTTTTCATTCAGTACGTTTTTTGACAAAAATTATTTTAATAATTTTTAAAAATAATTCTCATATTTTTCAAATATTTGAACTTTGGTTTTTTCGAAAGCCAACTTATCCATCTGTATTTCTCCTCTGATGATAAGATTTCGATTTTTGAAAAGCCTTGGCTTAAGGAAAGAAAAATAAACACTAGTTTATTACTGACAACCTTGCATTGAACAATTGAAATTTGAAATAAATTTGGACAATCGTCGCATATTTATCACTCTTTTTTCTTATATCTCTCTCTCTCTCTCTCTCTATATATATATATATATATATATATATATATATGTGTGTGTGTGTATGTATATATTTACACATAATTACTCTAACTCTGATGCATGAGAATTATTTTTATATTCTTTTAAACAAACTATAAATAATTATCTGAAATAATTATCTGAAATAATTATTTCTTTCGTTGCTATTTTTCATTCGAATATTTTATTTTTTATTTTTTGCAGCTTGCCTTCATTCTCCATGATTTCGCGCTGTTTTGATTGAAAATAGAATTTACATTTTGATTAATTCCTTCCTTTCAATTCTGCTCAATTATCTCAATAGAAAGAGAAAAATCAAATTTATTTTTGAATAGAAATTCAGAAATGTTTAATGTTTTTTTAAATTGTTGATTTAATTTTCATTCAAGATTCAGTCATACATTTATAAACACGCCAGAAGGGGTACTCGACATTGCACAAGTGGTGAGAATAACATCATTTATATTGACATAGTGATAGAAATATATATATATATATATATATATATATATATATATATATATATTAAAGTAAAAACTTATTTTACAAAATTTACACAATTTTTATTTTAAAATCAGAGACAGAGTCTGCGACCGCTACATACTGAAGATTAAACCCAATCTTTCCTCTGAAAATGCCTAAAAGTAAAGAGAAAATTTTTTTGACAAAGAGCGTTCACTAATATTGCATAATGCATTAAGTAATTTACATTTCAAAGATTAAAAAACTGATTCTAAATTAATATGGATTGAATTCTATGAATATGGATTGAATTATATCGATCCTGTATTTTGGTAGTATTTTCAAATGTCTTAGTTTAAGTGGTTAGTCAGTGCGAGAAATGAAGTTTTCTTTTAATGTGACGAAATTAGTTATTTCGAGCTTGCTTGGCCACCATCATTGACAAGAAGAATATTCCATATTTCACAGTCTTTCTACGCGTTCGTTTTCTTACTGGTCCATGTATGTAATTGCTGGCTTTTTCTCTTTCCCTTTTCCTTGTTTTAGTTCCCACACCGTTAGTTGACATACCAACTCTCGCTTCCTCCTCCACATCTGACCAATAAATCTTAACCTTCTGGCGTTGAGAACTGCTGCTCAGTTCTTCATATAGATCATTGTGACGCCTAGGACTGCTTTTCACCTTCTGCACATTTCATTTGTAAGGGCTGAACTTATTTATTGATTTCTATTACTGATTGATTATCATTGACTTATCTCTGTTAATTTACCCATCCAACCATTTCTATTTGTCTAGATGATTGCCACACATTAAGAGAAGCCTCGTTTCTCTCCCATTTACCAAATGCTTTCATTCCACGCTGTGAAAAAGACGGAACTTACTCTGCCGTCCAATGCCACGCAAACAGGTAAGTCTTGAAACAGATAATTATTCTTCCACTTCCACAAACAGATGGTCTTGCTTACCTTTAGAAATAAAATTATAATGTCTATGAATGTTTTATTCTGACTTTTAAATATAGTAAGGTCAGTGAGGTGTCCGGCTCTTTAAGCGGGTGGGTGATGATATTTGGGTCTCCGAGAATGGAATGTGTATGGGTGGGGATGAATTTGAAATGCATACACCCTCCCCTCCCGCGTTTTTACATTGTGTCTGCTACAAAAAAGCAAGTTATACAAAAATGAAAAGTGTAAATGAACATGAAAAAATATAAACAAGTTATAAAAAAGACAAAAAATTTAAATGCATATTATGAGGTTTTTGAATTCATATGCTACTCCCCCTGTGTTTTTGGCATTGCGTTTGCTACAAAATTATTTATTTTCCACGAAAATCGGAAAGTCCATACCTAACCATCATCATTGCTTTAACATCCGCTTTACATGTTGGACAGTCACAGAAAACAGCAGAGAGACAGGGTGCTTGTGTATGCATGTAAGAGAGAGAGAGAGAGAGAGAGAGAGACAGACAGACAAACAGACAGAGAGACAGACAGACAGACAGACAGACAGACAGACAGACGTGCGTTGACTTCAATTCTGAGGACCCTATATCTTTTAAACATGGCACTCAAGCTTTTCTACTCAACACGGCCCTCACACCACGTAACAATAAATGTATGGAATGAATGCATCTTATTTGAGTTGATTCTGACTGATTTGTGCCGCGAGCAAATGATGTGAATAATTGTGATGGTAAAAAAAGTATAAATATTAAAATATGTAAATAGATTGAAATTAGCAAAGTTCAATCGCATCATGACGGCTTTCGAGTCAGATTTTGAACTGATTAATTTCACAAAAGTTAATTCTATTATCTTTTCCCTTTTCTAACCCCAACTTGAACAACACCAAATTGAACAAACCTCTGCTGACAACAAAACCAAATCTAACATGAAATCCATTGATTTCGGCAAAGTAGCCAAGAATTATAATTATATTTGGATCGTATCTATGAGAAATATGAAAATCATAGTTTAGGATAGCATATGTGTATATATATATATATATATATATATATATATATATATATATATATATATATATATATATATATATATATATATATACAAAAGAGGCAACTAATATCTTTAATTAGTGAACATCCGGATAAAACTGAAGCTCAATATACTGGATAGAGCATTAATAGCACTAGATAAAGTGAAAGAATAAAATAAGGTGCGACTCAAATTTTATTTGCATTCAATGTTCAAGCAATCTGTATAAGTTTAGCAAAAAAGTATGTTTTATATAATTTATCTATTTTTATGCAAATTTTTTTAATATATTTTCAAAGTTTAATTTTATTACCTGCAGTAATGTCATTGCGGTAATGGTCCTCTGAGGAGAAGATCATGAGTTAAGGACTTTAAAGTGCTTGAACATTGAATGCAAATAAAATTTGAGTCGCACCTTATTTTATTCTTTCACTTTACCTAGTGCATATATATATATATATATATATATATATATATATATATATATATATATATATATATAATGTTAATTATTAAAAATAATAATAAGCAATTAGAACGCCATACAATGCATTTTTGTTTTATTAACTTTTTTTTTCAATTTAATTTTCGAAGATATACTTCTTTATCAGAATTACTGAATTTCAAATAAAGATATATAAAAATACCTTTCATTTTTTTTTTCCTTTTATCTTGTTTTTTTGGTGTTATCAGTTCGATGTTGGTGAACGAATGAGAGTCTTTCTTTTTTTTTTGGACGGCACATGGCGGTATATATATATATATATATATATATATATATATATATATATATATATATGTATTTTTTGATTTTATTCCATTAGTTGCGACAAAACAGGTTTTGTTTCATTGGTGCGGATAGCTACCAAATTCATCGTTTGAATTCCTTTCGCCGGCCCGATGAATTGGTAGCTATCCGCACCAATGAAACAAAACCTGTTTTGTCGCAACTAATGGAATAAAATCAAAAAATATATATTTTGCTCTGAATTTTCATTGAGCACTCTCATAAACCCGGTTTCAACTTCCTTCGGATTCATACCCCCTGGATATTTGTAACAAGTTAATTATATATATATATATGAGTATTTTTTTTATCAAATATTAAAGTGTATTTACCCACAGACAACGTTGTTTCGGACTTACATCCTCATCAGTGCAGGAAGTGGTGGTTTTAGGCGGTTAGACGGGTTTGAACACAATTCGTAGATTCAGAAGAGAATCACGATCCCACGTCTTCCATTATATATATATATATATAATCATAAAATATGATTTTCATGATGGATACGATCCAAATATAATTATAATTTCTTGGCTACTATTGGATCTGTCTTTCTTGAAGTACAAAAAATTCTCAGTTTGAAATATAATACATTGTAGCATGACATGAAAAAAAATGTCAAAAAATCAACCGTGAACTCACTCACATTAGCTTTTCAGCATTGTTACATACACCATGCATTGCAGTCCACCATCTTGAAAACCTCAATGCAGAGTCATAAGCTTTGCCGGTAATCATTATTCTAGTTTTTATTCTCTCCAGTATTAGCTATATGATAATTATTGTTTACCTATAAAAAAAACTTAACTCTAAGATAATTCTCATTACACAATTTACTTCATTTTTTTGTGTTCATTTTACAAGTTCTCAGAAATCAAGGGGCCCCTTTTTGGAGCTAACATCTATATTCAAATATTCCATTAAAGTCTTCCTCTGCCTCTCAATAATAAAGAAGTTAGGGACATTAATTTTCCTCTCACTAATTAAACAGCATATCTTTCTTGTGGTCTTACTGGATTCAAAGACAAGAATTCATCTTAGTGCTGTAATTTGAGATAACATCACAGCTGAAGAAAAGAAGAGAATTTAAAAAGATAGCTGGAACAGTGTGAAAAAGTTCTCTTGGCGTCTATGTACCCGTTTCTCAGCTACCTTTTCAAATTCTCTTCTTTCATTCGCATTTTTCACCTGATGATGATTCGACGAAGAATCGAAAACGTTCGTGATACATAATTTGAACATACATTAATTTTTTTGATTTAGAAAAATTGAAAAAATAAAAAATGATATAATTAAACAGGACGATTCTGTTATTTTTACAATGTTTGCTTGAATTAAAAAATGCTGCCTAAGTACACACATGTATGTATAAATAAAAATATATGTCTATATATATATATATATATATATATATATATATATATAGAGAGAGAGAGAGAGAGAGAGAGAGAGAGAGAGAGAGATGTATGCTCCGAATTTGTTTGTTTCAAAAAACATTTTAAATTCATACAATTGTTTCTGTCCATTTTAAAAATATTCATTCAGAATTGTTAACATCAAAATTGTTTTCATTTTACTTATTTTATCCCTGTTTTTCCAAATCAGACCATTGCAACTTTTTAGTTACATCCTCATATAGGTAAATACCAAAAACACTATAAGAAGACACTCGGATAACAGCAGTGTATATCAATTTTACCTGTTAAAAATAGGGTTTGTGCTGTTGCCTTGAAAGACGATGTAAATAAACTGTTTATCGTCAATCAGTTTCACTCATGACAGGTAGGATTGCTGGGTTGATTGCAGTGGACACACCCTTTTCTCATCTCCCTGTGTCTAAAGAAAGATTCTCTTTCTGTAACGTCGCTTTTTTCCTTACCATTCATTAATCTTCCATTCATTCTGTCACACCTAACATGGTCGTCGCCATCTTTGCAAAATAAATTCATAGAAAAACAGTAACAAAATAACAACTCGTATCATTGGATTTATCAGAAGCTTTCAAGAATCATTTGCAGACAATGCGGAAACATGGAATTGGTTTTTGAAATAATATTGCACCAACAGGAAACTGTGTATAAATAATTGAAAAAGGAATTCAGCTGATAAGGATTATTCTTGACTTCTCTACAAAGAGATGCATTACATATATATATATATATATATATATATATATATATATATATAGTTAATGCTTTTTCGATATTTAAATAGGTCAATTGCCAATATCGTAGCAACAAACTATTTATATATGCGGTATATCTCTCATCCGTTACTAGCGGTCTTTTATGGCCCAATGGTAAGGGCCCTGGACTTCAGTAACTTGGGTCCCGGTTTCAAATCTTGCTAGATTCAACCAAACTGATGAGCTGTAAAACGGCAAAACATGTGTCTGTGGATAATTATATATATTAATAATGGGTCACCTCTTATTAAGACCCGAGGGTCACCCGTTAAAGAGATCGTCAATTTTTAACGCCACCATGCAAGGAATGGAAACAACTGGTGGAATGGGCAGTAGATTTTCTTAAGAGGAATTAATTATCTAAAAGTATTAGACTTAAAGACGAGAATGCTGTAGTTGGCTGGGAAGCAGTTTTGTGGTATTTTGATGGGACGCTCTAGGAAAGAAACTTTGTTCATGGAAGTTCTGTTTAGTCTTTGATACAGAGAGAGAGAAACGAAAGTTCTTCACTATCGTTGCAGCTAGGTGGGTTCTTGCTGTGAATCTTTTACAGAGAGAGACGAGGAATTAGAGCTCAGTCGAGCACCTACCATGAACATATAGTGCATACCTCATGTCAGTCGAAAAATTAAACCAGAATGCCCAATTGTGATACAAGACATGTATTATTTATCTAAGAAAGGGACTCGGGTTTCACAAAATCAGCACCCCACTAGTCCAAAACGTTCTACACCATTAATTTAGTCCAGGTGGTTGGAGATAAACAAAGAAAACCACAAAATGAAAAATGAGATTCGTACAGAATTCAAACCTCTGCCTCCAAAAGAGGGAACACTTTAAGTTGCATAATTGAATTAATATATATATTTTCTAATAAGTCAAAGGAGATAACTCAGTAGAATTGCACATGATAACTTCTCTTTAATCTGTTTCAAATCTACCAGTTTTCTTAGCTGGAACAAGTATTTGCAGAAAAAAATGAAACGAAATAAAATATATTTGTGCCAATAACATAGTGGAAAAAATAGGCTAGTCCGAATCAAGTATGAATGGATTGCTATTTGGGTCTGACTTTGAAAATCTGATTATCAGTGTAATGTTTGTAATAGTGACAATAATAGTAACATTTAAATCCCCCCCCCCCCAAATAATAACTAGAAACCAACTTCTAAGCATTGATAATATTCTATTTGTGTCTTCTGCTAGAGGCTAAAATCTTGCTAAAGTATTTATAAGGGATGTAGCTTTCAGCCATTCTGTTGTGATTTATGAAGATGTTGTATGAATAGGAAGAATATGGATTTTCATGCATGTTCTTTGCATCAGATGATGCAACCAGCAGCATTGTTATAAACCCAAAACAGAGAAAGGCTATTCGTCTTAAAAGCTCTTGTAATCTTATAAAAGAGTGGAGAGAATTCACTAATAGATAAAAACTTTTATCTCATAGAATTTGATGTGCTTGAATTCAAGAGAATTAAATATTCTTCTCTTTCTCTCGTTCCAATTTGATTTACATTCTTAATATACAATTTTCCTTTTTCTTGCATTTCTTCTTCTTCTTCTTCTCTCCCTCCTCCTCCTCCTCCTCCTCCTCCTCCTCTTTTGTCTTCTACTTCTTTGTTTTGATAATATTATCTTTTCCTCCTCATGTATTTTTTCTTCTTCTTCGTGTATTTCTTTTTGTATTTCTTGTTGTTGTTGTTGTTGTTGTTGTTCTTCTTCTTCTTCTTCTTCATCTCTTCTTTTTGTTCTTTTTGTTCTTTTTCTTTCTTTTTGCATTTTTCTTATTTTTCTTCTTGTACTTTTTTTGGCTTTGTATATCTTCTTTCTTTTTATCCATCTTCTTTCTTTTAGTATCTCTTATTATTATTATTTGTCATCCTCGTGCATTTTTTCTTCTTCTTCTCCTTCTTGTTCTTCTTTTTCTTGTATTTCTTGTTGTTCTTGTTCTTGTTTTTCTTCTTCTTCTTCTTCTTCTTCTTCCTTTTCGTATTTTTCTTATTTTTTTACCTTTTGTATTTTTCTTCTTTTTTCTTCTCTTTTCTTCTCTTTCTTGTCTTTTTTCTTGCATTTCTTTTTTGTATTTCTTTTTTATTTCTTCTTCTTCTATTATTTACTTCTTCTCTTTTTCTTTTTCTTTTTTCCTTATTCATCTTTCCAATCTCCTTCATTCTCCTCCTTCCTCTCTCCTTCCTCCTCCTCTCTCATCTGTCCAGTCCTCTTTATTCATATTCTTTTTCCCAATCCACTTCCTATTCGTTTTCCCCTTCTCCTGCCTCACCTCTACTAAGAAATGATTAGCTTAAAAATTCTTTGCTCCGTCCAGCAAAATCCGCCTGGCCTGTCTCCCTGTCTGTCCGCGATTCTTACAGCCATTTCTAGGCCAGCCAAATCGATTTGATGAATCTCCCTTTCACTAAATCCTGCTCGCTTGATGTTTCGGGATGAGTGTCATTGGCCTCCTTTTAGATTCGATCAGTCATTTATATCAAATCACTAATACTTATTTGATCGATAGGAAGAAGGAGTAGGATCAAGGGTCAAAACCGAAAGCTCAACATAACCACTTGAATCAGTTCTATACGAAAAAGCTGATTCAACAATTCTTCTCTCTTATTGACATGACTCAATTCTTCTAAATCACTGAGTTTCAATCATCACTTCTTTGGTATTTTCCACATGGAAGCACCACATTCTAGTTTAATCGATTCCCTCCTAGCCGCAAATAGAAAGAACAGGGCACCAATTAGAAATTCTGGATAGAAACGATTTCTCTCGAATCAAGAGTGTCTATTTTACATGAAAAAATATTGACGGCCGAATGATAATTGTATGACAAAATTGAAATTGTCTCATTTAATCTACGGCCAAGGTGAATGGTTTCTGGAGAAAGGTTTCGTTTTGAATCAAGATTTCTGTTCAATTGAAGTGAAAGCTCTCAGTGGAAACTGACAAAAGACAAACAAAAGCTGTGTCGCCCTTTGTATACAATTCTCAGGAAGCTCAATTTTTTTTTCTTAGGGTTAATTTTTAGATATCAATTTCTTTATTATAAGTGTGTGTAGGCAGCATTCTTTCATTTAAGCAAACATTGTTAAACATCTGCTTGATTATGCCTTTTTTCAATTATTGTACTGTTTTTTTTTGTGTCAAAATGAAATAAATTAATGAATATTCCGGAATTTAAACTGTAAACGTTCTTCAGGAACTAAACCGTTTTTTTTTAACGACTTCATATACTTAAATTCTTTTTTTTTCATTTGTTCGATGAAAGAATCGAAGTGATACTTATGGAAAGTTCATTAATTCTTTTTTGATGTTTTAAGATAAAGAACACTATGGGAGTACTAACATTGATCAATGGAATGAACTAAGTTTGATTACTTATGCAGCGTGGACACTTTAGTGATTGTCTTATCAGTAAGAGGTGTGATGCTGAATGGACTTAAATGGGCACTACTCAACCTTAATCCCTCAAATGTTTATCTGTGGGGTTATGTAAATCGCTAGACTTTTCCTGAACTTAAGAGAGTCAATACAGCTTAAATCAGAGAGGAATATCTTCAGAGTTATCAACAATTTTGCAAGCCATATCCACGTGTGCTTATCATTGAACTGTGATAAAAGACTGTTAGGAATTCAATGCTTAAACTTAGTGGACAAGTTAAGCATAGAGTGAATTGTATTTATACTAAATATTGCAGAAAGAATGTTGCTGTTTTTTTTTAATTTTTTATATTATTTGTTATATTGCAGTTTGTAAGTACACCTGAATATAAGGTACAAAATGTTCAATAACTTTAACACACAGAGTATTGCCCTGATTTTGGCTGTGATGACCATTTTCAGAAATAGTCTAGAGAAAATTTTGATTGACATTATCTTTGGTATATAACCCCACAGATAAAATGTTGGGTAGAGGTTCAGGTACGATGAACGTGAAGCCTTTTTTTCAAGCTCACACCTCCTACTAATGAGACAATCACCACTTATAACGATGATAAAATAAAGACTGTTGGGCATTCATGACTGTAACTTGATGGACAAGTCAGGCATAGACTGAAGTTTATTTGTACCAAGTATGATTAGATTGCCGAAAGGATTGTGAATTTTATCAACGATTTCATGGGTTCTATGTCACTCTGTACAAAATCCAACGTTATTTTCCTTCCAGACTAATGAGACTGCACCATATTAAATGCGAGTCTACTTAAAACTGACAAAATCTAGGTATAAATTCGGTATGAACAGAATTAGTAAATATTAATATGGCTTCATTTGAAATAAAATTGCTTATAGATTTTAAAGGAAAGAGTGAAAAGCTTCTATTTCTGCCACTAATGGAAGTTCATATCGAGAAAACCATTTAAATGGGTGTGAATTGTTAAACCAGATATAATGACTAAGAACATAATTCAGTCCTGAGACTGCATATGTATGCTTGACAACATAAGAATGGGACAAAGTCTTATCTGGATCTCACTTCTCCATATTGTATGAAGTATTCCCAAAGTTAGACAAAAGTTCATAACTGAAGAACTGTTTATCTCATCAAGCTGAAAATGTGCATGATGATTACTGTCGCATAAAATTTGGAAAAAATCGGAAGTTGAAATTGAGTCAAAATTTCGACAATGACTGAACATTCAAAGGTCATATAATATGTGCAACTTCATTGGCCAAAATAGGGAGTCTCTGATGAACAGAACCAAATTTATCACCAAAAGTGTGACATTCATTTCTAAATTAGACCATGACCAAGTTTGGTGACGATTGGTCAAGCGAGGTGGACACAAACAAACAAACAAACAAACAAACTCGACTGAGGACTAAGGAAACACAAGTTTGCTAGGAGCAAAGTGTGGTATTTGTTTACACTTCATCTGTGAGAAATCCTTCTAGATTGAGGAAATTTTAATTTTAATTTTAATCCATAGTACCCTTTTGGGGGGAGCTGGATTTTCCCGACATTAAAACCCGAAAATAGCGTCTTACTCTGTCTTCGTGTGAAGTCAAGTAAATAGGAACAAAGAAACACGAGTTTTAGATATGTTCAATTTGATTTAGGAACAGTTCACTTGCCACACACGAAAACGTACTCAGACACACAAACTCACGTGCACAAATATACAAACTCCTATACATAGATACATGAAATACAACCTCACATGCGGACAGGTACACAAATACACACTAACATACAGAACTAAAAGAACAGTTGGAATAAGTCATCTACTATGACTATGTAATTCCTACAGCAACATACCTAGTAAAGGGAGCTGTTAAACCTGAAGTAGCAACCCTAGTTGAAGTCAGTATTCCTAATGATGCTGGCTTAAACAGAGCTCTTAGATTAGGTCTTATGTACGACATGAAAAGAAACTGGAACCTTAGATCTCCATCCTTCCAGTAATCATAAGAGCAACTGGGTTCATGAAAATAATTTCAAAAACTATCTGGCGAATAGTGCGAGAGAGATACAAATAATTGCGCTTAATGGGACGGTTAGAATCTTAAAAAGTGGGTAAATGTCTGGCATCCGGTAGGATGCTCCATCCCCAACAAAAAAAAGATAAGAAAATGAAAAAAAAAAGACAAACATACACAAATACACAATCACATACACAGACACTTTCATACAAATACACACTCACATACCAAGACACACGAAAATACAAACATGCACACACACACAGATGTACACTCATGTAGACAGATACACATACACACAAATACAGAAACGTTTTTTTCTGTGGTGGCAGGAAGATGAGTTCTTACTGTGAATCAGTTTCCATGAAAGTAATGAGTATTGATTTACTCCTCTCCAGGAGTTAGGCACAAGGCCAGTTTTTATCTTACTCCCACAAGTAAGATGTGACCCAAGGTCGGGTCAGGAAAGTGGGATTTAAAAATTGACTGGGCAGCCCCGTCGGCATTCCCCGGTAGGGGCGCCTCAGGCAGTAAGCAATAAACTTACTCTTCCCTAAAGAGGGGAGGCGAAGCCTAGGAGGATGGACCTCCTAGAACTGCACAGGACAGACCCATAGACCGTCGTAAATCAAGCCCCGAAGGCCAAGACAATACCAGTCTATGGGGTGCAGTATCCATTGGAACAGATACTACACTTTGATCTTAGCCAAATGAGTAGAGAAAGATTATTAACGTCTCTTCTGTGAGAAAAGGGTCTGTAGAGAACATAACAGATCATTCCCCACTAGACAAAGGGGGGAGAATTGCTGTTTTCTGAGTTGAAATCTATCCATCTATCCTTGAAGTAGTATTTTTTTCTAGCTCCTTACCTCAAGTGGCTTCATGACAAAAAAGATTGCGAAGTCGATTTTGAACTCTGTCAAAGCAAGAAAGAATGTTATGAATGGCACCTCCCCAGATGTGGCATCAGTACCTCCCCATCTTAAGATGTATCTGACTCTCCATTTTTTAGCAATCTTGACAGCAGGTTGGATATAAGTCTTCCATTTTAGATCCGGATTGAAAGTCAGTGCTAGGAGTTTATCTAAACACTTTGGATTAAACAAATAACGATCCACTTTTTCCCTATGGTCCAAATCAAAAGAATCAAAAGAAAAAGAATCTACAAGACCTTGATCCACCAATGCTCTTCGAAGTGCAACCATAGACAGTTTTGTTTTCTGTATAGACGTCAACAAATAATCTCAGAATATGATTTGTAATAGCATTAATTAAAATCAAGAAGAGAGTTGGGCTCAGAATAGATCCTTGAGGTTAGCATTGTCTTTCATTGACTCATCTATCTTCTTCTTCGTATCTTTTTTTTAATTTACATTGGAGCAGACAAATTTATGGCCAATGAACAAGAACAAAGTGAAAAATGAACAAAAGGACTCAACCTTTTCTTTCGGTTTCTTTTTTCCTTGAGTCATCAAACAAAGAGTTTCATCAATGAATACAAACTTTGACCAAAGCAAAGAAACGCTGGCTGGAAAGGACACGTTTCATTTGACGAGGCTGTTAATTAATGTTTACTCCCTTGGTAATTGAACCACTAATGTATATTATTTTGAAAATCTATTTTTCAAAATGCTAATACGACCATGTGTCCGATGATGATGATGATGATGATGATCATCATCATCATCATCATCATCATCATCATCATCATCATCATCATCATCATCACCACCACCACCACCACCACCACCATCATCATCATCATCATCATCATCATCATCACTTAGCTTAATTTTCATTATCTGTAATTTATCAGACAAACCAAGCCTGAAAATAACCTTAACTCTAACCCTAAATAAAAAGTTAGCCCTTTAAGAGCCCAATAGGAAAGTATGTCATTTTCATATAATTTTTATGGACTTTTTTCTCACAAATTGTATCTTATTTTTAGGCAGGGCCATCCCTGTGACCTCTTTGTAAGCGTTGTCTAGAACATATCCTGTTTATAACATAATGCCAAAGTTATCTGAGCAAATGTATTTATATTAGGAATAATCTGGGGATTGTTTTAGTATACATTAACTTGGAGATAACACCACAGATAAAAATCTGGAGGGGGTTAAGGTCCGCTGAGTGTGAAGCCCATTTAGGATTACACCTCCTACTGATGATACAATCAGCAAAGTGTCCCGCACAGCATAACAGCGATAAAACAAAAACTGTTGGACATTCATGACTGAAACTTGGTGGACAATACAGGTGTAGACTGAAGTTTATTTGCACCAAATATGGTTCGATTTTAGAAAGAATTGTGAATTTTATTAACGATTCTATAGGTGGCATTTTTTAGGTCACCCTATTTAGTAAAGATACCGCTTAATCAAAGTAATGGATAATCAAATGAAATTAGCACATGATGCAATCATTTCAACTGTTAAATACTTCTATCAAAGTGTACAATGCTGACCCAGTGGGGGATGATCTCTTCTTCTCTGCAACGCCTGCAATCTATGCAACTCATAGAAGACACGTTGCTAGTCTTTCTATATTATAGAGTCTTTCTATAGTAGATGCTAAATTAAGTTTCAATTTCTGGTTATCCTCTAGAAAAATTCACATCAAAAGCTCGTCTAGCTACAATCACTGGAAAAGATCTTCCTTTCTTCCTTTCTTCCTCTGTGTACCTAAAACTAAACGTCCTATCTATGGAATACAATGCCATGGGGCTGCTTCCCAGCTGACTACAACATGGTCGTTTTTCAAGTCCAATATTAACAATTTTTTTTTCGAGCCATCAAATTATGCTAATTTCATCCATTGTTTTTCAAATTAGGGGACAAATTAGTATATAATTGGTGTGCCAAATGCTTTATCAGTGATGTTTTTTCTAAAGTTATTGAAAGTTTTGTGTCTCAAAAACATCATACCTATTCTCCAGCGACCAAGCCAGGAGTGATCAATAGCTAGCAATCTGGCAAAGTTTCAACTTATTATGCATGGTTTCATGTCTGGCTAAAAGATTGCATAAAAAAGCTGCACAGTGTGTGATGCCTCCTTAAAGATTCTGTGATATACATTTTAAGAATATATGATATTTTGCTCTTGCTTTTATTTTTTTTATTCAGAGAAAAACATAAATTCGCTGCAAGAGGAATAAAAGGTTAATTAAATTTTAGAAATGTTAATTAAATTTGAATCATTCTTTATTTTAAATTGAAAATGATGACCCCAAGGCATTTTAATACAAGATTGGCCCATTAATTAGTTGCGATTTTGTGCAACGCAAGAAGCTGCAAAGTGACGAAGTCGAAGTGGACGATGAAGATGCAATGAAAGACAGTTAATTAATCTGCCTTTGAAATCTGTCTATATATACTGAGGCTATAAGTAATTTTAAAAGCAGAGACAGATACAATTTGAAAGTATTCTCTTCCTCCATCATCATCATCATCATCATCATCATCATCATCATCATCATCATCATCATCATCATCATCATCATCATCATCATCATTTTACATGTTGACATGCGTTGAGTGGCTTTTAAAAATTGACTTCAAAGCTAACCTATCTCTAGCCATGTCTTTACTTATCCCTCTTTCTCTCAGGTCCATTTTTATCACTGTCTCCCATGGTTTCTTAACCTTGCCATGTGAACTAAACCTGCTACCTCAACTGTTCTACATCTACTAAACCAAGAACTCTCATCCCTGCTTTCAATGTGGCCATAGCAAGGTGGTTTCCTGCTATATAAACAGCTCACTCTATACTATCCAGATAACAGATATATATATATATATATATATATATATATATATATATATATATATATATATATATATATATATATATATATATATTAAAATATTGAGCCTTAAAGTAGACAAAACTTTCGTTAAAACACGATATATATGCGTAACTATGCATTAAAAATTTGATTAGACATAGGCGGTTTCAGGAAGTAAGTGAATTCGGCCTAGTAATTACAAACATCGTGAAAATTCAGATACCTCCGAGTTTTCATAATAAATATTCTTCAAATTTCATGGACGCAATCTCCCATTAGAAATATTTTTGCATTGAATTTGATCCATAGTCATTAGAGACCAAATAAGAAAACTTTTGTGAATTTCAATTTCTTCTTAAGACTCCTTAAGCTTAAGCCTTATATTTTAGATATTTTCTAAAATTCAATCATTTTTATATTTTCCTTGGCCTTCCCCTGTGCACTGAACCAGCTACTTGAACTGTTCTGCATCTACTAACCCTAACCCTAACGTGGCCATACCATCAAAGTCTACTGTTCTGCAAACATCTCCCTATACTTTAATCTTCCACTGAGGTAATCAGAACTAAGCCTCTCTTTAAGACTCAGATTAGTAGGAGGTATTATGTAGGGTACACTTCCTGAACCGAACCATACTTCATTTCAACAAAAGAAAGGTCTGCAAGAATAATGCCAAGGATGCATCCTTGGCTGGTATGACCACAGCTGTCGAGTCAGACATACATTTTGAATTCTGGAAGACCGACCCTTTGTACTTGGTATCTACAAACTATAACAAACCAGCACAGACTTGCAAGTGAGGAAAAAGCCATCAGGCACTATCTTACTTTTATGGATCAGTTTTACATTTACAAAGATTGATTTTTTATACCAGGTAGATATTCTGAATTATACTGGTTGGAAGATCCTAATAAATGAGGGTTTGACAATCGTTTATTGTAATTCTGTGTTTTAGCAAATAATGCCCAGAGTTGCTTTGTGGCTACCATCTACAAAATAAGCCAAGAAGAGAAATGCACATAAAAAAATATTGGTTATTTGTGCCAGTTGAAGAACTCTGAATCGGTCTCTCTCTCTCCCTCTCCCTCTCCCTCTCCCTCTCTCTCTCCCTCTCTCTCTCTCTCTATATATATATAGAGAGAGAGATATATATCAATATTGCAACATCTCAATATTACAGACAAAAGTTGTATATTAAAAACTCGTATGTTAAAAACTCAATAATAAAGATACCAAAACTAACACCGCGTGATGATTTGATGAATCGAATCAAAAGTACTTGCGAAAAAAGAAAAGAAACATGGAAAAAGAAACCCACAGAACTTACACCAATTCGACCGAAATACTAAATGGACTATTCGGAAAATTGAAAAAATAAAATTCTATTTCCCTCCCTTTATGCAGCTTTTCTTTCCACCCTTTTCACTCCAATCACAGTTAGCTTTTTTATAATGACCTCTAATTATTTTTCTTCCTTCAGAGGCACTAGCCACATTCTTTGTGACCTACCCCCTTCCATCAAAGCTACTGTTTCCTCCTTTCCATATCCGTGCATTCTGCCCGGATTTTCTTTCAGCTCATATTATCTATTGTTCTATTTCAATTTTTCCTGTACATATATCGATTTATATATATATATATATATATATATATATATATATATATATATATATATATATATATATATATATATATATATATATACATACATATATATATATATATATATATATATATATATATATATATATATATATATATATATATACATATTTATACATACTTATGTATATTTGTATATATGTATGTATATATACTCCCATATATGATTGGAACACTCTGGTAGAGAAAATATTCATTTCCACTTAAGTGTAACACAATAATAGTTTTGCATCACTTTCTGCCCCCTCCTTAAATCAAACTAAATTTAAATTAGTAAGTTGAATTCTTATTCCAAGTTTGATCAAAATCCATTACATGGATAGAAAATGTAAAAAATGTAAGACTTAAGGTGTCTTGAAAAGAAATTGAAATTCAGATAATCTTGCTTCATTGATGTCTAATGACTATGGATCAAATTCAATGCAAATCTTAAATATTTTAATTTTTAAATGGGAGATTGTGTCCGTATTATGCTCCCTCCACCTTAAAATCTCTTTAAAATACTCAAAACTGAAATTTGTATTGATTGGATGTTGAATACTTTTTGTTACAATTTTATAAAAATTGGATGTATCTTTTCTTTGAATGAAACTAAATTGAACTAAATATAGCCCACATTATGACCCCTTTATACCTAGTAGCTCTGTTTCAAAATTCATAATGATCGGTTAATTAGTTCATGAGTGAATCCTGTACATATAAATATATAAATATATACACATACCTAACTGAATAGAGATATATGTGTACGTATGTACATATTGGCATCCGAAATTGACATGAAATCATAGTATGATCTTCAATTTCATGTATTTATAAGCATATATATATATATATATATATATATATATATATATATGTATATATATTATTATTTCCTGTGTATCTACATAAAATGTTATAAGGAGATATAATTGTTTACATTAAAGATACGTATATATACATAGTAAGTTATGAAAATATATTTATGTATCAGTATTTACTTCAACTCGATACGTGAGTAGAGCTAGGTAGTGAAAATATATTTATGGCAATTAAGCTACACAGAGACCTCCGCGTTTCATCCCCGGAGGGAATCGTCAGGCTAAAAAATCTTTTTTTTTAATCTATCTTTCTTTTTAGTCTGACGATTCCCTCCGGGCATGAAACGCGGAAGCCTCTGTGTAGCTTAATTGCCATGAATATATTTTCACTACCTAGCTCTACTCACGTATCGAGCACTGTTGAAGTAAATACTGATACATAAATATATTTTCATAACTTACTATGTATATATATATATATATATATATATATATATATATACGTATCTTTAATGTAAACGGAGAGTATCATTATCGTACGACTTAAGACTGAACTCCACCAGATATAACAGGAAGTTTGCAGCCAATGGTTGACCTGATTATGAGAAACTAATGTCTGGCTTAAAAATTAGATTTTCAAAACCTTTATCAATATGAAAAACGAAAAATACGTACAATTTTTAAAAGACACTCAGCCATTAAAGTTTGTAATATTACAAAAGAATTGTTTACATAATAGAAATCATATCAGAATATCTTTAATTAAAATACAATGATGCTAATGCATCGAAAGAGTAGAAGGATATTTTTTATATCTGCATAAAACTAGCAATGAAAAAAATGTGAATATCGCACAGCACAATCCATGTATAATATTATACAGAGAGGGGGGTGGAAAACGTAGAACAAATACTTTGAAACGTATTTGATAGTACATTAAAAGCAGGGCGTTGGAGCCCTCCAAAAAGGAGGTGCTCCAGGAGCACGCTCTTTTTTGCTGGAGCGAAGGAGAGGACGCTCATTTTATATTCAGTGGGAGTGGAGTGGGAGCAACTCCATTTGGGACTAAAGAGCGGTGGTTTTATCGCTATTTGATTTTTTTTTTTAAACATTAGTTTTTTATTCAGCAATAAAAAGGAAAAGAAAAGAAAGTCTCAGAGTTTACTCTGAGTTATTTAAAAAAATTATATCTGGTAAATGTATATGAGATAGGGAGAGAGAAAGGGAGAGGAAGGGAGAGACAGGGAGAAAGAAGGAGAACAGATTTTTACATCTATGTGTTAAATTTTTGATGGGACAGTTTTCTTAAGGCAGAAGACAGACAATTTGGCACCAAATGTCTTTAAATGAGCCAGTGCGTCTATAGATGCCTTTGATTTGAACTTTTTTTTGTATTTATGATAGGATGTGTATTGTGATTGAATAAATAAGCCAATTTTTCTTTTAATTCATGTTTTTAAATGAAGAATTTTAGGTTCAATTATATACTATATGGGCCTTGGATTTTCTCGTCCATTTCGATCTGTATTCACCCAAATGTTCGATAAAATCGATTTTTGGGGTGAAATGGTACATTTTGTCTTGACAAAAGATTCTAATTTATTATTGAACTTTTATGCCACATTTTTTTACCCGTCGTTTTTTCGGCAACATTTTTTGTTATTCTTAAATTCACAACTAGTATGTTTTAACTTTTTCATGTTTGCTTTTAAATTCGTTAAATTCCGTTAAAACTTGCTTTCGTAAATAGAATGTTCAAAGTTTGTTTTGTGTGTATAATAAAATGTTAAACAGTAAAAATATCTTTAGTCCAAGGAAAAAAGATCTTTAGTCCAAGGAAAAAAACAATACAAACCAACATGGCCGCCAGCGATTAAAACCTGGAATTAAAGTTAGATTCTTAACACTTTAAAAAGTAAATGAGAATTTTATTTCAGGACCAAAAGTACAATTAAGACCAGCAATCAGAGTGGCCCCTATTCAACCAATGTTTAAACTTAATTAAATTAAAGATATTATCTTAAATTTTAATTTAAAAAAGCAAATAATTAGACTTTCTGACTAATTTGTTGTTTTTTAGAACCGAAAGGACATCTTTCTTTATCTTAAAAAATCTATAATCGAATATTAAAATTGTAAACAGTTTGCTTTTGTTAGAGATTTCAAATATAGACGTTTCACCTTTTTTTTCAAATTTTAAATTTTAATAAATGTTTTTGCCAGACCTAGTAAAAATTTGCTCCAGTTAATTTTAATTTTTTTGGGGGGTGGGGGGGTGGGGGAATTTGACCCGATATTTTTTCAACTCCCAAGGTTTAGGCCAGATATTTTGTATGAAATTTTAAGACATTAAATGGATCTCTGAATTGTTTATTGACAATTTATTGATATTTTTGGGGCAACTTATGAAAAATATTTTTTTTATTCAATATTTAAAATAATACTTCATTGGGTTTTTTTTCGCCCCAAATTGTACTATAGAAAAAATGGATAAATCGATTTGTTTGAAAGTACTTGCGCGTTTCTCTGTTATAAATAATAATATACATTATACAATATAGTTACGTTCGTAAAACAAACAAATATTAAACAACAACACGACGAATAATGTTGCCCTGGCTGTCTCTCCTCTTTCAGAGAAATGTTTTCCTTAAAAAGAAAATAATCACTAATAATGTTTAAAATAAATAGAAAAAATATCGGGTCAAATTTTCCTTTCCTGAAAAAAATAGGTTGTTAATGTAATGAAAATTAAAATTGTTTTAAAATACTTCAGGGAACGAAAATTTACGTACTCTCAAAATATTAGCGAGATTTTGTCAAATATTATCTTACGGTCTTACACTTAAAGTGACATCCCAACCCATATCGATGAGATCCTTTGACGCCCACCCCTATCCTTCGACCATTCATTGGCAGAATAGAACGTTTATGAAAGAAGGTACATTTTCATTATGGCCGCTCCTTTTTTATAGGAGTTGTATTCATACACAAGTTATTCCTGACAGAGATTCTATGATCCGTTGAGTCACCCACTGAGATCGGCTTAGATTGTTTGAAACAGGAAAAGTGAGTTTGCAAAATAAGTTAAATATACAATAATACAACGGCAAAATCCAAAATTAGCCTCTTTCTGCTCACTATATTTCTTTCTCTTTCTCTTTTTTCTTCTTAAAGTAAGGGTTTAATCATATTACTATTTTTGATTATATTCATATAATGGACTATTCCAATTTTTTTATTCTTTCCTTTCTTTATTACCTTCGATTGTGAGAAAGGGAGATAGATAGATAGATAGATAGATAGATAGATACAGAGACAGAGAGTGACGAAAGAGATATAGAATAAGGTCGGGGGTCAGTGGGGGTTAAACAACCTACAGTAAGAGAGGGTGATGAGTAAGAAATGGGTCATTTGATGAATTAATTGCAATTTATGACTAATGAGGACAATTAAAATGGATTCTTTTCAAACATAACCCAATCCCCAAATTGAGGATATTTTAGCATGAATTTTTTGCATGATTAAAAACATGTAGTAAAAAGGCCTTCGGGAAACAAACGTTGATTAACTCAGTTTTAGTATAATAATAGGTCACAAACTGCACACGGCATCTAAAAGTGCCACAGCTAAAGTGTTCAGTTCTTCCTTCAGAATTTGCTTGGGGTGATCAGGAAGTGCCAAAGTGCCACAAATGGAATAGCCTCGTGGATTCATATGTGAGCTGGAAGACAGCCAGAATCAGAGACCAAAAGTCAGCAAAACTGTCTTTGCAGAATTTATGCACCTTCTTCACAGGTCCCTTCCTGAGTCCCTAATCCTAACCCTAACCCTAACCCTAACCCAATCAGGTAAATTAACATTCAAAGAAGGCAAGTTTTCATGATTTAACACTTTGTAAAAGGTATCAGCGTAAATTCTCTCACTAGGTTTCACAAAATGATGGAAACTTTACTTTCCTCCAGCACTTGAGCGGAATGCGTTGTTCTGAAAACTCCCATGGATTGATGTGATAATTCAACAATATAGCAATTATTTTGTCGATTCACAACAAGTCAGAAGGTGTCTTAGATTTCGAGCAGACGATTTGAGGCCTGTATCACTGTAAACATAAAAGATACTGCAAAGTCTGCTGCAAATAAGGTGGCTCCCTCTACCAGACTAGAAAACTTCTAACACCTGCCAATATCCTATATCTCTATGGTGTATTATTGCCACATCTTGGACAGGGTGCAAAAAAGAGTCTCTAACCTAATAAATAGATACTGCACGGTCTGCCAAGCCGCATCCCCTGCCTCGTGTCACAATGGAGCATCCCTCAACTTGTTTTACAAGTACTTCCACAAAATATGCTCCAACGAACTTACTGCATTTGTACCCCCCTCAACTTAAATACCTCCGACCAACCAACCCAACTAGAATAAACCTGTAAATGTAAATGTAAATATCCCCAGATGCTGAAAACCTTTCTACTCTAATAGCTTCTAACCTCAGAAGGCTTGCTGCCCTGACTGTACCAACATGCAAAAATTCAGCACGGTAGAGAGAATTTTTTCTATGTATCTGTTCCAAATCATGTTACGTGAATGTTAGGCCAAGCAGTTTAAATGATAAACTCTCTGGTAGGGTGCTATTAACCATGTACGGGAATTACTATTTAATCTATCAAAAAGAGTCCCAATGTAGGCTATATTCATTTAGTTTTATGCAAAGGGAGTAAAAAGGGGGGAAGCAATTTGTTAAAATTACAAATACCTTCGATTTTTGTGAAATTCTAACGATAAACTAAATTAATAAATATTTCCCAAATTTCAGTTTCTTTGCAGTATTTTAAAGAGTTTTTAGGGGTTCATAATAATCACCCATTTTAAAACTAAAATACTTCAGATTTGCATTGACTTAGACACCAATTAAGCAAAATTTTGTGAATGTCAATTTCTTCTTAAGACTCCTTGAGTTAAGTCTTAAATTTTATACATTTTCTAGTAATGAATTTTCATCAAAATTAGAATTAGGATTCTAGACATAAGCTTTAGTACCATTATATCTTTATTTTAATAGTAGTAAGGAGGCAAAAAAACTGGTGCAAAACTGTTTTGTTCACGGAATTAATTTTACCAATTCTGAGACGCATATTCTTCA
>OY744545.1:71382742-71400242 GCA_963556195.1 Sepiola atlantica
CCCTTCTAGGAAAGATATGTTTCTGTATAAATAGGGTCGTTCAAATACCCTGAATTACAAATATATCGTTATTACTCTAAGAACAAGTAGAAAATCATCCAAATATTTTATATTCACAAAATCGGACGGAGACCACTCTGAAACGAACCTCACCCTCAAGCTAGTACTAAATCAAAAAGCACGCCCAAAGACTCCGGAAGACACCGGATAGACACCGAATATGACGTCACCCCCAGACCTTATTACATCGATGATGATGCTGGAAAGAAAGCAAGGCGGGAACACAACACACAACCCAGACAGAAAACCTTGACCTACATCACGTGCAGTGGCAATATGTTGAACACCCCCTCCATGCCCAAAATAGAAATAAATTTCTGAAACTATATATATATTCAAATACATAGTTTTATGTTTTTTTATCTTTAAACCTATGTGTATATGTGTTTGTATGTATGGAACTTAAATGGAAGTGTGTAGCTGTTCTGCAACAACACTGAAAGTTTAGGAAAAATAATTCTATAAAAAATATGTACAGAATAAAATAAGGAAAATTTGTACAGAAAAAGAATTCTTTGATATATTTTGAAAAATGCTAAAAAGCTTTAATAAAAAAACGAAACAAAAAAATTCTTCAAAACCGCATTTTTCTAAAATGTCAAATAATTCTTCAGATCGTACACAGAAGAGTGAGGTTAAATCCAAGAGTCTAAATTTCGAGTAGGAGTCAAATCTCAATTTTTTGGCTGATCAAAAATAAATAAATAAAAAATGATTTGAAAAACTAACAAAACCAAAAATAGCAGATGTACCTGTCGATGTTGGGTGAGCTGAGATCTTTAAGAACTATATCTATTCCATTTCTTTTAACCGTTTGACAAGGATTATTAGAATACTATACCTAGTGTCTAATGTCAGAGGGTTTTACTCTAAGTAAAGGTAGTCTATAGAATGAATGCGATTGTTAATTAAATAATGTAAATGCCATGGATAAATAAAAATGCTAACCGGTTTTTTATAAGTATGTGTAAAAGATAGGACATTATTAAAAAAAAAAGAATGACAAAAGTCTGCCCATACAACATAATACATTTTTATTGACATATTTCTTAAGACAATGAACAAAGAGTTTGTGAAGACTGGGAGTTCAAAGAGTAGAGGAACATTCTGGTGAAAGAAAGGTGTCTTTTTTGTAACTTGAGAAATTGAGTACACATATTCATTTCGGCTGGTGCCGTGTGTGTAAATAGGATAGGCATATAGATTTGTATGTGTTTATTTTTTTGCAAGTGAGAGAGTGTATGTAGTTCTGTGAACAGCATGTGTGTGCCTCGCTGGGCGTATAGAAGTTTGACTACAGGGAGGAACAGGTCCATAGTGATTGCAAGAATTAGGAGTGGTTAAAGAAAGTTCAGGGAACTTATGCTATTACTAATCAGCAGACCACGGTCGACCAAAGGAAGAGTCTATCAGGCATATGTATGCAGTGTGATGATGTATGGAAGTAAAATATATCCAGTGAGGGTTGAGGATATGCATTGCATGGAGAGAAATGATATGAGAACGATACAATGGATGATCAAATACACACTTAGATCTGTTGACCTCAGAGGAAGATTAAATCTGGACAGTATAGGGAAAAGTGTACAGAAGAGGAACCTTCAATGGTATGGCCATGAGAGTTCTTGGCTTAGTAGATTTGGAACAGTTGAGGTAGCAGGGTCAGTTCACAGATGAAGGCCAAGGAAAACATAGGAGGAAGTGATGAGAATGAAATTTAGAGAAAAGGGTATGAATAAAGACCTGTTCAGAGATATGCCAGCATGTAAAACGGACGTTAAACTAATGATGATGATGTTGGTTTTGTTGTTGTTTTTGTTAAGGTGAGTTTGGAAATCCGATACCTTTCACGATTCTTATGACACTTCCCAACTTTATTTCTATGGACTACATCTACTTTTGTCTTTTGTTTTCTTATCACGGTTGCTTGCTTGCTTCAAAGTGAGTCAATGATAAACTTCCTCAGCCACATCGAACCCCTAACAACATCTCAGGAAGAGACCAGACTACAGTGGACCAGACGGCTAGAAGATGGCCTGGCCCCCTAATAACGACATGGGAATCCCTGCTTCTGAGGAACTCTCTGCCGGTTCAGAGGCACCCTGGCTCTGTCTGAGAACGGGAATGGGGCGATCAAAAGTTTCTATGAGTAGATAGAGCTACAAAACTGACCCAACCATCTGTAAATGTGGATAGGAGGATCATACGATGCAACACTGCCTGGTCTGCCCCTTACTGCCCAACCGGTGTAGCTTGAAAGATCTTGCAGAGTACAACACTATAGCAAAGGACTGCATAAAAATGTGTGAAACTGTCATATGACCACATGCTTCAAAGAGACGCAAAGATCATGGTTGCATAAGATACAAATGTGCATTGGTGGTAATAACAGTCTGAATAATTCAAATAATATAAAAAGAAAACATAATTTGAACTAATAACAGTAAAAATTGTTTAAACAGTAAAAACAATTTATTTTCCATTTCACTAATGGAAGGCCAATACATAGGAATAGAATCAATTGTTATTAAATATATCTTCTCCATTACAGCAATTCATTTCGTTAGGTAACATTCCATTTTCCTGAAGCAATTTAATTGCCTCATCTTTAATACTCAGAAGATGCCAGGCTTTCAGTTTGTCTTTTCTTGTGGATAAGTATTTTTTTTTGTATCCAGTTTTAATTTAAGACTCGTAGCGTTGTTTATTATTTTAGAATGATCCCCTTTTACCGAATTCTACTGAATTTTCATCAAAAGTTCAGAATAGTTAACACTCGAGAACTCGTAAACTACACATAATTTATATAAAAAGTATGAAATTCTCTATCTAGTTTAACGGGTGGAAACGATTTGTAAGTTTTTTTTTTTACCGTTTAAAAAACTTACAAATCGTTTCCACACATTAAAACTAGGCGGTTTCTGCCATTTTCTTTTGTGGGGGGAGGGGGTACGGGTTATCGAGTGTTAACTATTCTGTACTTGTAATGTTTGAACAAATCTTCCACACGTGAAAACCAAGTGGGTTCGATAGAGAATTCCATTCTAATAATGCATATTATTGTTTTTTTTATTTCCCAATATACGTGAATTGTTGCATTTTCATGTAAGAAAACATGCCAATAAGTTTGCTCTAAGAAAAATTGGGTGCGTTCTTAGATTAGGACCCGCACTAAAATCGACTTGAATGTTTTATGTAAACCGCCAGAAAGTACCGACGTCCAAAAAATCAAAAATAAGGCTGGATTTACAAGTGGGTGGGGGTGGGAACCAACATTTAAAGCAAAAAAATAACAAATAATACATTTAGTCAAGTTGTATGAAAGAAATATTTATTTTGTGCTTTCACAGATTAGGACCCACACCCCGTCGTTAGGGTAAGGGTCAGAGTCAGAGTGGGGGTTAGGGTTGAGTCTTAATCTGTGAAAGCACCGGTTAGGGGGTTTTTTTTGGTTTCATTAGAGGGAGAGTTAGGTATTAAAGTTTTTTTGTTTTTTTTTGCCTGAACATTTTTTTATCTTTCCAGTGATAGCTCGTGAAAATTACTTTTGCATTTCAATCAGTTGCGATTGCTTTCAATCAGTTGAAATGTTTACATATCGTCTGCTTATTAGTTGAAATGGTGACTACTTATTTTATCGCAATTTGATTATGTTAGGGTTAGGGTTATCACAATTAGGATTATCGCAATTTGATTGGCTAACCGCTTTTTTGCATGTTTTATTTTTAATTGCTTATTATTTTCCTGTTTTTTTGTTGTCCAGATATTTGAGTTTTTCTTTTGTTCAGTCTATAAAGGACCCATGAAGGAGGGAGGTTGGACTTTAGGATGGCCTAGGATTTTCACCAGAGCCGTTTTGTCTGGGTTGTACAAATGTTGGGTTTAGTCAGATTTCACATTGCAGATCCGTCATTTTTGGCTTATCAAGAACAAAATGGAGAATAGAAGATATACCTGTCTTAGTTCTCACGGGTCAACTGTCTCTCAATCCCACTTCGTGCGGTCCTGACCTAGAATGGAAATATTTTTTAAGCATAGCATCAATATACAACTGTTAGTCCTTACTTAAAAGTAGTTTTAACATTTCCTTCAGGTCCACTGTCATTGACAAACAAACCCTAATCCTTCCCCATTTAACCCTAACCCTAACCCTAAGTCCTACAACACAAATTTCCACGAACAGAGCTTCTTCGCAACGTCTGTGGAACACATTACCACAGGACTGCTTCGCTCCCCTTCCATTGTCGTCTTCAAAGCCAATGTCAACAAATAAAGAACCGTCCCCAGAAGTATTCTAACTTGTCCCAAAAGAAATAAGACAACAATAAAGGTGTTGCCAGATTTGGATTGGTTATAGCGACTGTCTGTTACCATCATTATAACTATTCATAGTGCCGGGAAGAATCCATGTAGTGAGGCAATAGGGTAGATCATCATAACACAATCATTCTATTTCATTAACCCTTATCCTCGAGTGGCATCTGGCCTTCATAAGTGGTGACCATTTTTTTTATAAAAAAAATCATTCATATGCAAAATATACATGCGGTTCCAGTATAAAGTGACGCCCAAATGGGTTGACATGCCGAACAAAACAGCAACTAATTCTTGGATTTGAGAGTTGATCATATTCACCTGATTCCCCTTTGCAGATGAAAAGTAGCTACATGACGTGACGTCAAACTAAATTCCTAGAAAAATTGCCAAAACCTTACTGCAAACATATTCCCGGAACACTTTTCAATAATAAAAAGAAATATTTTTAAATAACATAAAATAAGACAAATTCAAGAAAAAATCAAATTAGGTTTTCCATTTCTTCACATGAAATGAAAATTGAATTTTATTTTTTGCAGATTTATTTTCAGAGTCAGATTTTATTTTCGGGTTGTATGATTAATCCACGTATGCTTTTTGACGACACGACCTGTAACGTTATTTTTTGGCTAAAAATAATGAATACATTAAAAAAAATAGTATCTTGTAAAACATATACATATATATATATATATATATATATATATATATATATATATATATATATATATTATTATTATTATTATTATTATTATTATTATTATTATTATTATTATTATTTCATAAAATATAATCTATTATGTATCAATTTTCACTATTTACTTCAACAGTGGTCAATACGTAAGTAGAGTTAGGTAGTAAGTTATGAAAATATATTTATGGCAATAAAACTACACAGAGAAGCCTCTGTGTAACTTAATTGCCACAAATATATTTTCATAACTTACTACTATATATATATATATATATATATTGTTATGCTTTTGTTATTATTGAAATGTATTTCTCGGCTAAAATAATTAATATGTAAAAGTCTCATGTAAATTATAGGTGTTATTTTAATTATAATTATTGATAGCCAGGCTCTCTCTATACATAAATGAAGTTTGTTTGTTTGTCTGCCCATTATAGAAATCAATATGGTAGTATGTGCTCATCAATTTCACTTCGATAATCACAACAATACCACATTTACTCTATAAAATACCTTACTATAAATATCTTTCAAATAGTTTAAATGAATTTTATTTGCAAAACGTATTTACAATTTGATTAAAAATGATGGAAAGTGGGACAAAAGAAACACCCAAAAAAGAAGGAAAATCAAAGAAACCAAAATAACATGAGGGGCAGGTTAATAAGACCCTCCCAACCTTACTTACTAGTTAATGTTTAAGTGGGAGTGGAACTTAAGCGGGAGCAAATGAAATAGGAGTGAAGTTTGAGAGTGGATCATGTCCCTGCTGCTGTACTCTCCTATCTTCTCCAGACCCCTTTTTTTTTACTTAGTGACTTTTTTGGTCAAAAAAGCATAAAAAATAGCCGGAGAGTAAAATGTATTGTGATAATTATAATACATGACTATAATGTAAATTCGAATAACCCCATCTCTGAAATACCCCATCTTAGACCCCATCTCTGAAATACCCCATCTTAGAAATACCCAATCTCTGAAATACCCGATTGCAAAAACATGAAACTTAAGTTTTATTACCTTGGTGTGTGGTTACAAGAGTTAAGAGTGTGTGGGGAAAGTTCAGGGAACTTTTGCCATTACTAACCAGCAGAGCATCACCACTGTCGATCAAGGGAAGAATATACTAGGCATGAGAAATTTAGATGGTATGGCCATGTTAAAAGAATGGATGAGAGTTCTTTGATTCATAGATGCAGAAGATTTGAGGTAGCAGGGTCAGTTCACAAAGGAAGGCCAAGGAAAATGTAGAAGGAAGTCATAACAATTGACTTGAGAGAAAGAGGGATAAATAAAGCCCTGCTAGAGATAGGTTAAAAGCCGTTCAACACATGTCTGCATGTAAAACGATGATGATGATGATGATGTTGCTGCTACTGCTGCTGCTGCTGATGATGATGATGATTAAATGTTATGTCCTTTGTGTGATGTTTTGAAATGTTTTGGCTATATTCCAGTTTGAATCGAATGTTTGTTTAGAATTTTCTTTTCATAAAATCATCTTCATTTTCTCGAAATTTATATCATATTAATAACTCATTCTTTATCGTCGCTGTCTTTTGTTCAGATCAAAAGAAATTGTTTGTACACAGTTTTTTGGTGCTACACAATTTGCTATCACAAAAATATCGATCAGACTCTAACAGACGAACCTAGGTTTTAATGTTTCATAATGAATTCCCTCAATTCGTTTGGAGGGAATAATTGACGGATTGGGGTTCAAAATGATGACCTTAGCAGGTAAGCAAGTTAAGAATATGACGTCATTTCAGAAAAAGTGAGGTCTCTTTTCTGCCAGAACCTTGAGCAAAGCAGTCAGGAAAACTGTGCTTGTCCCCAAAAGCCATAACGGGGCTAGGGAAGACGAACAATCCCTCTCTCTATATATATAACACAGGGACCAGTCAATTTCTTTGAGACGAGGAAATGTGACTCTTTTTGGCAATCTGTTGTTGAAGAGGTTTCTTGTAGTTGTTGAAGGAAAGGAGTTTTGTCTTAGCAACATTAAATGTTACCATCGATTATTGACCTCATTCCACTACAGCCATTTACCCACATGACGAGAGTAGAATGTGGTGTCATCAGCAAATATACCCATCTCAGACACAATGTCATCAGGGAGATCGTTGATGTTGTTTGGATGAACGACCATCGAGGATAACCCGGATCTTTCTTTTAGATATCAAGTATCTAATTATATTAAATATTCGTCCAGTAATACCATATGAATTCATTTTTATGAGAAGACTTTTATGCCAGACCTTGCCAGGCTTTAGATATATCAAGCGCTACTGCCCTAGCTTCACCTGCCTGGTATATGCATTCAGAGATGACCGTTATGCTAGACCGTGCTTACGAGATGACGGACTATTGCTAGATTGATTAAGGATTCAAAGATTTTAGCGAAGAGCTGGAGTAAACTGATGGGGCGATAATTCTGAGGGTCAGTTCTATCTCCAGAATTCTTGAAGACTGCTACCGCAAAGGCAATTTTCCAGCTATCAGGGAAGCAAGATTCGACAAGGCATTTGTTGTAGAGTTTGCAGAGGACAGGGGCCAGTTCAGCAGAGCATTTCTTTATTACTATTACTGGTATAAGATCAGGTCTTGGCTGTGTCAAGGTTTTTTTTATGATGTGCATGACATGAGATTGGGTCATTATCAGGTCTTCGAGCGTGGCTTCCGTCCGCAGTGGAAAATTAAGGAGGTAGTGGTTTGCTGAGTCCAAAGCGAAGTTTAAGGCGAAACGCTGGGCAAGTAGTTCAGCCTTGTCATGCAAACGACATCATTGTGGTAAGATAGCGGGAGAATTGTTAATTGCCCATTGTCCACCACACTATTGTAGATTTTCCAGAAATCATGAGAACCTAGTTTCTGCGACTGAATGTGTTTCCTGGTTATCTCTGTATACATTCTCTTTTCTTCAGCTATAACAGTCTTACAATAATTTATTGACACTACAAATTTCTGTCTATTCGTAGTAGACATATGGTGGCCGTATTGTCGGAATGATTGCTGCCTCTAAGCAATAATAGCAGCTGCACATTTTGAGGTGAACCATTGTGGAGAATGGAGCTTGCTGTAGAATTTTATCATGGGGACATGTGCATCAATGCCTGTTTTGACCCATTCAGCTGCCTCATTTGCGCATTGATATCAGCAGGGAGAGAAAAATTTCCACTCTGATGTGGTCTCTGATGGAATAAAAAATTGACCTGCTTGAAGTATCTGGTCGTTTTGAACAACGGCTCTTCAGCTTTGGGACGAGATTTTAGGGTGATATCAATCAATCATTACTACAAGGTGATCAGCATTCCTGAGCGGGCTATGGGCATTCGTCACACTAGCCTCGGGCAGTGATGTCAAGAACAAGTCGAGAAGTGAGGCTTGCTGGTCATCATAATCAGGGAGACAGGTCGGGAAAGTGACAGTCTGTAAGAGGGAGTGCGCTATGGAGAAACTATATGTGGAGTTACCTGCTGCATCTGTATAGCTGGAGAATCCAACCCAGTCACGGTGATGTGTATTAAAATCTCCAAATACATGTATTTGGGAACACGTGTCAAGTAAGAGTGCTATATCTATGCTTTCAGAGACAGAGTTAAGAATAATACAGTCCTGGGTCGAAGGAGAACGGTATAAGAAATATAATTAACTAACATTGTGCTACAGGGTTAAAAAGCACATGTAGGCTTGATCAAACGTTCAAGGTAGCGATATATGCATCATGGTTGCTGATGATTACCTCTCACTTGAGAAGCAGAGGGTGCGAGTGGACGTAATTCTGGCATAAAAATCATCAACGGGAATTTAAGGAGTTTTCAGTCCAGCACCAAATTATAATTTCCACAGAACCCAACACAACATGTACTATAAGTGCTTTGATCTTAGTTGAAGAAAGGCAGGATTCTCTGTCCGTGTTTCTTCTTCGTGGAACAGTTTTCTAGAAGAGGTAGTGACGATGCCTACCATATCCCGGTTTTAAGTGGCCTTGGACAAACATTCAGATGGTATATAGACAGTTTCTAAGTGGCACTTTGCTATATTTTGCCGATAAATTTTATTTTATTTGATTAGTACATGAACATGAGTTGTGCACTTAAGTAATGCAGCTTGATAAACGGTTCTTTTAATTCTTTCCTATTTTATGCCAGGCTTTGGAAAGGGTTAAATAGTAGAATGGATGCACATATTGAATCGATTAAACCCAGTTAAATCCATTTACTTTGCATTACTTATGAAAAACTTAATGGGCTTTCATTAAAAAAGGGGGTGTTACGTTTGGTTGGTACATTAGCTGGTGTTAATCTGTTGAAAAATATTTATTAGGAGAAATTAACTGGGTAAGTCATAAATAGGATGTATAATAGACAAAGGGATCAGCAAGGATTAAACGGGTGACCTTATTCGTTAAAATCAAAAGCTGGTAGACTTAGATTGAAAGAGTAGCGAGTAATATGAGGAATGAAGCAGAAAAGACATGTTCTCACAAGTTTATAATTAAGCCATAAATAATTCTCTCTCTCTCTTACTATCTCTTTCTCCATGTTTCCCCCCCCTTTAATTTTAAATTGCAGGTTCAATAGACAATCATGACTAAATAAATCACCTTTCTTCTTTAAGAACGTGTTGGGTTGGTTAATCGAACGATAATTAATTAATGTAATTTTTCCGGATTTGTTGTCAAGATCACTGCAACACACACACACACACAGAACAAAAAAAAGGTATTACAGTTATTTAAAAAATTAACTTCATCAATAAACTATCTGAGGTACCCGTTCATACCTGGTTTCTCAAACATTACTCATCTACATATTGTTTAATTTAAATCGAAATAAAAAGTACATTATTCAGGTTTATGATGATGATCGATATCAGCTAGGAAATAACTAGAACGTTATATGGGAAAAAAATACAATTGTCTTGTATGAGATTCAAACACTAAAAGATGGCATAAAATATTGAAATGCTTTTTTTATCCACACGGCCACTAATCAAACCAAAATATGTTGTCTTTTTAAAAACCTACTTAAACTGATTATGAATTAGACCTTGGAATACAAACTCAAAAATATGCTTTAGAATAGTTCAATTGTCTAAAATAAATATATAAAAAAATATAAAGAAAAGATCCATTAAAAAAAACGTATGCCAAATACAATCTTGACTTATATTTATTTTTCTTACTGATAATAAGTTCAGATTATTCGGTCAACTAAGAAAATATTAAATTGGAAAGAAAACGCTGAAAATGTTAATGTTAAATTTTGAATAATGAGTTTTAGAAAGGTTCAAGAACTTCTGACATCAATAAGAGCATCGGATCGAAGGTGCTGATTCCAGATCTGCGGTTTTGTTTAACTGTGATGACGCGTTGAACAGAGGTGAGAGGAAGAAGCTAACGAAATATGTACGACATGAAAAGAAACTGGAATCATTCCAGTAATTATAGGAGTAACCGGGCTCATGAAAAAAAAATTCAAAACCTACCTGGTGAATATATCCGGTGAACCAAGCGCAAGAGAGATAAAAACAATTGCGCTTTAAAGAGACGGTTAGATTCCTAAAAAGATCTCTCGGTTTGAAATCTTTGAAAGAGTGAATTTCTAGCATCAGGTAGAATGCCCTATCCCAAGAAAAACAAAAAGATTAAAAGAATTGAAAGAAAAAAAGAAACAAACAACTTTACTTTATATATATAGAGAGGAATTTTTACACAGACACCACAACTGTATTATATAAAGATACTCTCATGAGAAGAACAGAGATGAGAGTTCAAATTATTGCGAAAATAAAACAGTGACTGATCTCTATGATAACAAGGATAATTATAATCTCGATTATATTAATAGTAAAGAAAATGAGTGCTTTAAAAGAAGAAAAACACACAGGCTGTCTGCAAGAAGCTGATCGATATATTTGCCATAGCAAAATGTATTATTAGGCTAAGACTTCAACAATAAACTGAAGGAAGTAATTCCCTGGTGAGAGTGAGCTTAGAATACTACAGGCAACTAACACACAAAACCTCTAAGAGAGAAATTGAGGTAGCTTATATCTCGGGTTTGGGTTATATATATACATTTCTATAATTATCATATATATATATATATATATATATATATATATATATATATATATATATATATATATATATATAGTTTTAAATATAAGAGGAATTTTGTTAATCTCCATAAGTGTGGTCCCGAGAGCTCTTTCGTCCAACATCTCATCAGGAGTAATCGTTGGAATAAAACAGGATGAAATAAATTAATAGTGAGAAAAAACGGGAGGGAATTGTTCTTCTCAACTTCCATAGTAAAACTTATGTATTTATTGAAAGATTCAGGGTAGGGTTCCTAACTAGCGTTTATCGCAAACCCACATTCACGGGTCTCCACTTAAATTGGTGCTCTTTTGCACCAAAATCTAGGAAGTTAGGATTGGTTTACACCTTAGTGCACCGAGCCCTCATGATTTGTTCCCCCAACAGACTTCAGCCGGAATTAGATAAAATTAGGGAAATTCTCATCAGCAACGGTTATCCGGAAGATTTAATCTCGGATTGCATCCAGAAGAAAGTTGCAGCTTTCAAATCTCCTAAAACTTTAGTCCCACCAAGATGTCCAGTTTATCTTAAACTGCCTTGGGTAGGTGGCATTAGTCAGGAGTTAGGCAAGAAAATCACTAAAAGTGTAACTAACTGGTTGCTTTTTTTCTGTTGATTTACGTTTGGTTTTTGGCACAAGATCTGCTTTTCGGTCTTTTTCTAAAGATAGTCTGCCTTATTTAAAAAATAGTAATATTATTCATAAATTTAAATGCCAGTGTGATGTTGAGTATATTGGGTGGACGAAATTGCATTTAGAGACCAGAATAAACCAGCATATCCCATCCAAAATTTGACAGGGTAAATCTGGTTTCTTGTGCCATACCTCTACCTCGGCTTTGGAATCGTCTATTGGCCAGCATTTAGCTGACAATGCATGCTGCGCCAATAAGTATAAAATAGAGTGGTTCACTATCTTACATCGGGCGGATTCTACTTTTCATTTGAAAATTTTAGAATCCATCGCAATCGCTTTACGGAAGCCTTCTCTTTGCAAGCAGAAGGATTTCGTAAAGACGTTGACTTCGTAAAGACGTTGACATTATTTATTATTATTTGTATAGAAGAGTATTTATTAATAAAATAAAAGAATTGATTTTACATTGGTCAATGGTAGGATTAATGTCTACCGTACTCATAAATGTCTTTAGCAAAGGTATTTTTTTCTCTAAGTTATTTCGCTAGTTCTCTGTGTGTGCGAATTCTTTACACAAGTGGTTGTTTAAGTCACAAACTTAACGGGCGAAGGCGGCGGCGATAATTTCGTCCACTTCGACGCACGCTCGGGCATCAGTTCATCTCTCCCGGGCGTCAGTCCAACTCCATCTGTGCGCGAAAAAAGCGCATTCTTTTATTGATGATGTCTATGGTCGTACACACCCCTTCTCCGCTATCTTACTACGGGCACCTCACTCTTTTTTTCTTAAAATAAATAGGATTTTCTCCTAATCCATCGTTATCGCAAAAACAAACTCGACAACCGTGGCTTTCTCATTCTGTCACACAGGTGTGCCCGGCTCGTAATTAACGATGACAGGCTCAAGTGGATTCATTTTCTCCAGATCGTGACGTCTTCAAAACAACCGTCACAGAATTGCGGTTCTAAAAAACGCGCCATTCACCCAAACAATGATATCACTTTATTGATATTTCAGAATTAAATTTGCGATATGGAATTCTCTAATTTCTACCTTCCATCTGGCAACTGTCTCCTCGCCTCTGGTGGTAATTGATTTTGAATATCTTACACGATTCCGCGAGACTAGCTGGTGTCTCGTTCTGTCGTCCGAATCAGTTCATTTCTACGTCAAATATATACTAGTTTTATATCTCCACTTCATCTCGTCGCAGGGCTCTCAGTCGGTGTAGCATCACCACCAAGATGTATACTAGCGCGTCACCAGAGTACCCGATACTCATGGGACCCCGGATACTTTGTCACATCCGCCTCTTCCTTTTTCTGTGTCTTTTAGTCGTAATTGACATCTTCCAGACCGTCACCCCTCCCCGCACACACAGAGAGAACAACGGATAACGTAATCAAACAACAACAAAAAACTGCATCTAGGAAATGGAAACCAAAAGTTTCTTTTGTCTGTTTTTTTTTCTTCTTTTTCTTTTTCCAGACTATTAAAACATCAGGGCTACGTATGTATAGGTGTGTGCGTGTATGCATTTTGTGGTGCTTGTGTTGGAAGAGGATAATGATAAAATTAATGATCTACGCATGCAATGAAGAGTTTGTCACTAGGAAATGAAGGCTCCCAACGCCCCTTACAATTACTGTATTATCCTCTTCTCCTCAGAATCAATCCATACTTCTTCATTGTTCATACCTTAAGGTTTTTGGTATGATGCTTGCTCTTTCCAACTTCTTTTCCACAGGTGGGTCATCCACCTGGATTTCCAACAAGGGCAGCGATTTCTGCTCGTGATCTGGGTGCAGTGTACTCAAGAGTAACCTTTCTTCGCTCATGCACTCGGTTGTCAGTGGCGCCACCAATTTCTCCCTACATCTTTCCTGTGCCCGTTTTACTCCAAAAGCTAACCCTATCATTTATGTTTAAAATTATCACTAACATCGGCCAAGCCACTATCATACCCGTGTCTAATTTCCACTTTTTAATGTGAATTTTCCTTTCCTGCAAGGCTTAGTCAGACCTTCAATTTTTCCAAAGTTAATAGCTTATTACCTTCCGATTACGCAACATATCCTAACACAATGCTTCCATAACTGTTGAGTCGGATCGACCGGTAATCTCAAATGATTGGGTAATTCGGCCTGTATCTGCAACAGCGCCTAATGGGGTTATTATACTCGGCGACAAGTGTCTTAGCGATAGCGTATCCAACTGTGTACGCACACGCTCCAACAGCCTCATCAACGGCTGCCATGTCTGGTGCACCCACTCGTCAGTGTCAACAATTGAAATTATCTTGGTACAAACCCGTCTGGTTTACGTACTTTCACTGTCATTGCGTCAGCCACACTGGCCACGTCTTCTCTACATTCCTGTACCTGGGAAAACAGTTCCCTCAGACTAGCACCTTCTGCTGTCACTGGGTCGGCCACACCAGCCGTCTCTTCTCTACATTCCCGTACCTGGGAAAAATTCTTGACTCACTCCAATATATATCGATACGCTTTCCCTGGTTGCATGCGACAGTAACCAACCCTTTTAGTTCTTCCCTATTTCTTCATGATTATCGCTTTCCGACACTGTCCCTAACGACACACCGCTCCCAGTATCAGTGGCACTGATTTTTTTTCTGCCTCGTCTGTATTAACACTATCCCTCTTAGATAGGATCTTATATCCTTCCCTTCGTTTATCATTACTTTCGTAAGGCGCACCACAATCGAACATATTCTTGGTTGTGCGAATATCTGTCGATTACCACAACCCCTTGCCTGGTTGTTTCAGCAGAAGCCCATCCAGCTACAGGTCTACCACTAACGTGATCAACCATTTGGATCTAACCATGACGATGCTCTCTCTATCCTTATCTATCCGTTTATCTCCAGGGTGACATCCAAGAGAACGGTCTGTGCCACAACCACCAGCACCGTACATGAATGGGGGCCTTCCCTGCACACGGTTGAGCCAACAGATGCGACACAGCCCAACCTCGGCTTCTCCCCCAAATCCCTGACTATCCTTTGCTTGGCTTTCCTACTATTCTGTGGTGGGGCGTTTTGCTCGCCTCAACCTTCATAGGCAATTCTACCTTTTTTTGGCTAACTGATTCTCTCTCAGTCTCTTCTGGAGCTGGGCCAGGGGTATTTTGTCGCTCTCCTCCTACTCACTAATTCGATCTCTTTTTCCACGGGGGGGGGGGGGGGTCATTGCTTCTTGTGGTTTCTCATAAACCGGTGAACAAAACCCAAAGCCCGTCTTCTTCCTATTTAGTTTCACTACCCTTCACTAAACTTGTCATTTTGGGGGCTACCCTGCCTTTTATTCTCTGCGGAGTGGCCTCTGGGCGTTTCCCTGGTTCCGTACCCCAGCGTCAGGGGGCACACTAAGGTTCGACATCCTAATCCCTAACCTCCGATCTCCAGAACTACCGCCCAATCAGTCTACTCCCGATCTTTGCTAAAATCTTTGAATCCTTAATCAATCTAGTGATAGTCTGCACCTAAGTTAATGCTAAACTTCTTTCTGACCACCAGTATGGATTTAGAAGCACGATCTACTATGGACAGGTAAAGCTAAGGTCCTTGATATATCCAAAGCCTTTGACAAGGTCTGGCATAAAGGGCTTCTCCTAAAAATTAATTCATATGGTATTACTGGACTAATATAATTAGATCCTTCCTAAGATCTAGGTTGTCCTCGATGGTCGTTGACAACATGACACAAATCCTGGTGTACCTCAAGGATCCATTCTTGAATCTTTATTGTTCCTGATTTTAATAAATGACCTCCCTAATGACACCATGCTCTACTCCCGTTAAATCATGTATAAGCCATAAAATTCTAATTAGGAGTAAACAGATTATAGGATTACAGATATAAATTAAAACCGAAACCTACCTCCTTTATCGCTAACACAATAAAAATGGTAATGGGGTAGGGGTAATGAATGCGACTGCAGTGAAAAATAGTAATAAGAAAATTAATGAAAATAACGTAAAAAGGGCTATATTCAAAAACAGATATGATAAATATTACAATTATTATTATATATTAGTAGTAATAAGGTAAATAGGTGAAATAGTAAAAATAATAGTAATAATATCTATAATAATAATAAAAGATATACATGAGAATAATAATAATAATAATAATAATAATAATAATAATAATAATAATAATATTAACAGTTGGAATAATATACTTACAATAATGATACTGTTGGAATTTGTTAAAGCCCCCCTCACTGATTGGCTGTTGCCATGTCCCTTAAGGGCCTCACGGATTGGCTGTCAGGCATTGCAACCCCTTTTTAGTAAAGGTGTCACGTGAGCCAGCCCTTAAAAACCCTTGTATACGGCTTCCCGACCTTTTTTCGACCTTTCCGCTCATGTCAGCAATACATCGGGCGGTCTTCTCTGTGATACAGCCCACGACGGCCTCACAGAGAATGACCTCCCACCGTTACCAGAACTCTAAAATAGATAAGTTCTAGCGAACCACGTTTTCACAACAAACCTCAAACCTCAAACCATCCTCTCTGCCATCCTATCTATGATTTACCAATGCCTAATGAACTGTTTGAAACTGTAAATACTCGCTGCAACTTTCTCTTTCTTACTAAAATGATATGAAATTACACCCTTGTGTTTTGTGTTCCTTCTTCAGACTTCTATCCTATACATATCTTTGATGAATTTATCTGCACATGGTTACCCCATTCTCACGTGGGAGAATTGAACTTTATTTCAGGATTATTTTAATCCCAATAATACTAGTGATGATTATAATAACTACCAAATTAATAACAAGAATACTAGGTATAGTGAAACGTAGTAAGAATAAACAGGAATAAAAATAGAAAAAATAACAATAGTAACAATAATAATAACTCTAATAATGGTAAAAATAATAATAGCTGGAATAGCTGTAGTAGTAATAATAGTGTCAATAATAATGTTTATTATGAAAATAGCAGTGAGAATAAATAATAATAATAATAATAATAATAATAATAATAATAATAATAATAATAATAATAATAATAATAATAATAATTTATATATCGTTCTTTAATAGAAATACACATATCATCTCTCGTTTTGGCTGCTTGCTAACCTGATGATTTTACGCCCCCTCCACTCATATACCTGTCCGGCCTATCAGGCACGGAACTAATCACCAAGTGCGAGGTGACCTACAGTTAACCAAAATGGAATCTAATCGGCTTCCCCATCCCAGAAAACTTCTTAGACCCTATCTTTCCCTCTTAAAATCTGGCTTTGGTTTGGCAGTGTTCTCCAGACTTTTTTGATTTTTTGATTTTCATTTTTAATTCATTTTAGTTTTGCCTTTGATAAGATGCGGTAATACGCATTGAAACGTTGGTTGATTGATGTAAGACTGTAATATTGTGTATGTAATTTTATAAATGTTCTACTTTGTATTGAGCACTCTTGAAACAATTGGTTTATGTTCACTTTATTAACATATTTGAACTTGATCAATATATATATATATATATATATATATATATATATATATATATATATATATATATATATATATATATATATATATATACAGTGCTTGTGAATATTTTGCTCATAGGAGTTAATCTCTCTTTATATATATATATATATATATATATATATATATGTATAGAGAGAGAGAGAGAGAG
>OY744545.1:71405242-71495242 GCA_963556195.1 Sepiola atlantica
AGTGTTCAACCAAGGAGAGAGAACTTTGCAATCTCTTTTTTGAAAGGAGCTTTAAATAATTATATATAATAAAAAAATATGGGAATCTTTTACAATGATCAGCAGAGTCGCGAACGGGGTCCAAAAAAAGAACGAGAAAGGGTTTAAAAACATAAATTTGACTTAGAATAGACATTTTTCTACTTACTTATGTAATTTGTTTGTATTTTTACGTAGTATAAATGGGTTTTTATTAGATGTTAAAAAAAAAAATTCTTGTTTTTTTTTTAAATCGAATTTGGCAACACAGAAAATGGCCGCCAGGCCTCTATATTATTACGTAAATCGGCCATCTTGCTTTGTGCGCTGTTCGTGTACCGAATACTTAAATTTCAAATAAATAGCAATTGAAACGGGTTAAAAATCTTTTTAATAGTTGGAAAAGACACAGGTAAGTTTGAAAATAACTTTTATCGCCTACAGTTACTTTTATTTGTTGAATATTTGTTTTTTGAGCGTTTTTATTGTAAAAGATTCCCAAAAATATTTTTCAATATCCACATACATATATGTTTCATCTTAACCAAGAATCATCAGTGTGGCTAAGTATAACTGTATCAACGGTCGCAGGATTCAAACCCCGGACGGAAGTCAACTTTTTGACTTTTATCTGAATGTAACTCACATGTTGCTTAAAGGTGACACATTTTTGTGACTCCCTGAATTTTTTTGTTCGTTAAGAGCTTGTCGTTTTGCCAAGTTGTTTATTCGATTGTGGAGTTTTTGCTAATAACTAATGATCAGTTTTTTTTCTATAATTTTCGGATATTATTAAGTAGATTTTCATGTTGTACACACACCTACATTTGTTGTTTTTGTCCGTAGGTATATAAATACATAAGCTGATATGTATCTAATAGATATTTCTTTTTTCAAATTTTATTGGAAACTCCCCAAATTGTTTAACTTAAGCTCGAGGTAATTTCTTATTCTGATTGTTCACACGAGGTTATTTGCCCTTGGATATTTCATAATCATTTTGATAATTTTGATAATAAAATATTTTTTCCCACATTTTTTATATTTTTGCTAACATTTTGCTTAACAGTTTAACAGAAACCATAATGACAATCTATTAGATTGATAATTTGGATTATTTGGATTATCCGGAACCTCCGACCTTTTCTTCAGGTGCGTCTTGTTAAAAGCAGAAATCTTTAAGTCAAACTCTGGAATCTGTACTCTAGATTCTGAATTTCGAACAGAGAACCCGTTATTTAAGCCACGCTAGTAGCTTGATCTTGTTTCGTCAGCACTGACCAGATAGAAGTCTTATAGTAATTTGTAATTCTATTCTTAGTATCACCCACATATTTGTTGCAACATACTGATTCCCGAGTTTGACATAAAGATTCTCGAGTTTGACAAGACGCACCTGAAGAAGGTCGGAGGTGTCATGTTTCTCCGATGTCAATACAAACAAAATTTATATATATATATATATATAATAGACAAAAGGAATAACAATTAAACACAGGAATAACTAATCAAAACGAGAGATTTACCGGTTTCGTTTGGATCAAGGAATGTCTTCAGCTAAACGAAACCGGTGAATCTCGTTTTGATGATTTCTTCCTGCATTTAATTGTTTTTCCTTTTGTCTTTTTCGTACATCCTGTCTCCACAGCATTTCATCTCTCTCTATATATATATCTATCTATCTATCTATCTATCTATCTATCTATCTATCTATCTCTCTCTCTCTCTCTCTCTCTCTATATATATATATATATACATATATATATATATATATATATATATATATATATATATTGGCATACCCTCTTACTTAGAGCTGAGCTCATGTTTTTTATTAAGCAATCATTGAAGAAAATGCTAATTTCTTTCCGATAGAGAAATAACGCGTTTCTACGGCTGCAATTTAATTCCTGTAATTGAATTACCAAACAGCTGACCAAATCAATCACTGGCTAATCAAGCCAATGACGACTTCCACCGGAAATTGTCTCATATTCACCAAGTTTGAGATTTTATTGCATAATTAGCAATGATAATCTATGATATAAAATTTCATCCGTCTGTTCGCAGCTTCTCTTATGGGTTACCTAAATAAAAATACCACTCATGCAATCACGATCCTTTCTGAAAAAAATAAACAAGTGTCTGTCATGAATGTCCAACAATTTTTTTTTTTCAATATGCTCCATATGTGCACATTACGTTGTAAGCACGTCTGGATAGTACACGCACAATTAGCAATAACTCTGACACACTCTGTGATGGCCATTTTCTTCAGTTTAGGAATAGTCTAGGAATTGTTTTGATGGACATTATCTTTGGTATAATAACACCACAGATAAAAATGCACCCTACTTACTGCTGATAAGACGATCTTCAAAGTATCCTCACAGTCATTTCAACGAGTCATTTGAAGTGTTGAGAGTTGCCCAATCCTGTTGAAATTACTTTTCATCTCTTACAACACGTCTTCGTTTGCCTAGAGCGTCAACCATTATTAAGTAGTGTTCAGTATTCAATGCAGAGATGCACATTTCGAGCAGGGATCATTTAACGACGATAAAACAAAGACAGTTGGATAGTCATGACTGAAACTAGGTGGACAAGTCAGGTAAAGACTAAACTTTATTTGTTCTAAATTTTGGTTGAATTTCAGAAAAGATTTTGCATTTTTGCAGGGTTAACCTGTACTAGAAAAAATCAGTTATTTTATATAATGTCTAGTAGTCGATCTCAATGGATTAAATAAAATCAGCTTAAATCATTAACATTTAAGTTTAATATTTTACAACCAATACGTAATTGTATATTTTCTTTTGTTTGTGTACCCTTGCTAGTTACTTATGGCGGACCCTGTAGAAAAGGTTTGCGACGCAAAATTATAGAGACTAAGTCATGGTATCCGGTAGTGACATCAGAATTCAGAAGATTTGGGGAGAGTAGAGACTCCTGTTAGATATCATTACTCCCAAGCCCACGTCCACTCTTCTGACTCGGAGTGGTTGTACCTGCCAGGGTGTCATGCATGTAACGAGAAATGAGATTACCTGATGATCGGTATGTCTTTAAACTGCAGTAGCTAAGTAAAGTTTATTGGCGTTTATTTTATATATATATATATAAGGTTAATACAACAAAAGATATACGAAGCAACTAATATATTTAATTAGTGAACATCCGGATAAAAATGAAGCTCAATATACTGGATAGAGCATTAATAGCATTAGATGAAATGAAAGAATAAAATAAGGTGCGAATAAAATTTTATTACAATTCAAAGTTCAAGCAAAGTAATTGAAAGTCCTTAACCCATGGGTTTTCAAAGAAAATTCTTCTCATCAGAGGATAATTATTACCGCAGTGGAATTACAGCGAGTAAATAAAACTTTACTTTGAAAACATAAAAATATATTTATTTTTTATATTTTTATTTTTATGTTTTCAAAGTAAAGTTTTATTTACTCGCTGTAATTCCACTGCGGTAATGATCCTCTGACGAGAAGAATTTTCTTTGAAAACCCATGGGTTAAGAACTTTCAATTACTTTGCTTGAACTTTGAATTGTAATAAAATTTTATTCGCACCTTATTTTATTCTTTCATTTTATCTAATGCTATCTCTCTCTCTCTCTCTCTCTCTCTCTCTCTCTCTCTATATATATATATATATATATATATATATATGTATATATATATATATATATATATATATATATATATATATATATATATATATATATATAAAGACAAATCATTGTCTCTGTCTGATTTTCACGATTTCCTAATTGAATGCAGGCCTAAAACACACACCAGTTATAAATCATTCTATCCTGAGGATTTTTATAGCAACAAAGTGCATCCGGTGATTAGGCCTCTAATTAATTATTACTATTCTCAGGCCCACTCTTCTGACTCGGATAAGTGGTAGTCTCATCTATGAGTCAAATAGAAACACTTGTTTACATTTTGTATTTGTTTATTAAATATCGGCCTACAAAAGAAATTAATCTAAAAGTACGATTTCAGCATGAAATGAATGACTCGACGGCGGTTGACATGCCGTAAAACTCTCCCATGAGCAACCAACATCATGAATTATCAGTTTAAAAGCAACTCCTACGAATACATTACGATCTTGAAGTACAAAAAACATGAATTATTTGGATTCGGAATTAAATAACCCGAAAAGGGTTGATATGCCATAAAACGGACGAAGAAACTTAGATCAAGAAGCCCTCATTATATTTCTCTCTCTTTGATATTTTTCAGCTGCTTCTGCGTGCGAAAAGATGGAACACGAATCGAAGAAACGGATACCAACAGAAGGAAACGGAAACACATGAATTGCAGTAAGTAGGCGCGTTTTTATTTCTCCTATTCCTAAATTAAGATTTCTAACAGACTTTTTTGTTGAGAAGAAGAGAATGTGTCATCAGACGTCGATGATTTTTTTCTATTCAATTTTTCTGAAATTAAATCTGATTATTATCGATTAATCACTAATTATTCAGATTAATAAACAATTTTTTTAATTAATTAAGAAAGTGCTGTAGCTTGTTTGTGTGTAGTGTATGGATGAGTTTTGGGTTTTAGAAGGTTGTAGAAATGCAAAATTATTATGAGCACCGGGTGAACTGGTGAGACGACCCAAAGACATAAAAAAACAAAGTGTCTTCTTTTGGTTTCTTACTGTTTCATCTTCGATCAAACAGATGAACAAAACGTACCAAGATTTTCAATATCCACATATATATGTTTCAACATAACAAAAAATCATCAGTGTGGCTAATATATATTCGCAGGATTAAGTCGCAGGATTAAAACCCCTGACTGGAATTCCTATTTACTTGCCTCACCATGAATGTGAGCAAAAAAAATAACTCTCCAAATAGGGGAACTATGGATTGGAACAAAATTGCCTCAGTTCTTCACTAACCGAAAACAGGAAAAAAAGTGCAGCATCAGAACAGATACTACACTTTGCTCCTAGCTAAAGTAGCAAAAAACAAGTCTAACTGGAGTCACCTTTGACTTTTATCAGACGTCTTTGTCTCCACGACCACTGAGAAAGCCATACAACTAAGAAAGGGAATATGAAGTAAACTATATAACAAAATTTACATCCCACCACTTCTGCGTTAAGCTCTCTGGTAAAGGTAATAAATAATAAGCCCATATTTAGGTACATAGAGGGGAACGTACAAATTCGAGACAACTTCCATTGTCTTCCCCAGAGAATTTTATATGTATAATATGAATATAATCAAAATAGGATATATTTGAAATGGGGTTCGATCCTTATCTTCCTCAGGGGAGCACTTAGAGATTCGGGACTATTTCAATTGTCTTCCCCGGAAAAAAATTATATGTAAATTCTCTAAAAAAAAATTCTATAGGGAGAACACACACACACACACATGAATTGACATTTATATATATATATATATTAGAAGGACGGGTAAATATAATTCTCCCAATAGAACAGTTTTGCACCACTGAACATTTCCCCTTATAATATAAAGATATAATGTTATTAAACCTGATGTTGCTAATATTGATCAAATTTCATTACATGTTTTTGATTTTAGAAAATGTCTAAAATTTAAAACTTAAGGTTTCTTTAGAAGAAATTGAAATCGAAGGAATCTTGCTTAAATTGTTGTCTACTGAAACTCAAATTCAATCCAAATCTGAAATAGACTGTGACCATAATATGCCCCCTAAAACCCTTTAAAATACTCTGAAGAAATTGAAATTTGTGGGAATATTTATTAATTAATGTCTAAAACCTATCGTTAAAAAAGTTCACAAAAATCGGACGTTTCTGAATTTCCATGAAGCACTTCCATCCCTTTTTTTACCAATTTTGCATAAACCTAAATAAAACTCAATATAGCTCACATTATGCACACTTACACCTAGCAGCTGTGTTCTAAAATTCATAATAATCGGTTAACAGGACTTTACTCGCTCCACTACTTTTGGAGCTGCTCCCGCTCCTGCTCCAACGCCCAAAATTGGAGCTGGCTCCTCTCACGCTCCCCCTTTTCAAAAAGGAGCCGCTCCTGCTCCAACTCCTATAAAAAAGGAGCGGCTCTTTTTCAGCGCTCCATAATGAAAATGTACCTTCTTTCATAAACGTTCTATTCTGCCAATGAATGGTCGAAGGATAGGGGTGGGCGTCAAAAGATCTCATCAATATGGGTTGGGATGTCACTTTAAGTGTAAGACCGTAAGATAATATTTGACAAAACCTCGCTAATATTTTGAGAGTTATAGGAGAACATGTTGGACGAAGTATAGGATTATACGTAAATTTTCGTTTCCTGAGGTATAAAATAGAAATAGAAAAATCCCTGAAGTATTTTAAAACAATTTTAATTTTCATTACATTAACAACCTATTTTTTCAGGAAAGGAAAATTTGACCCGATATTTTTTCTATTTATTTTGGAAGGGAATTTAGAGTTGTTTTAAGTAAATAAAGTTTTACTTTTAAACATTATTAGTGATTATTTTCTCTGACAGCCAGGGGCAACATTACTCGTCGTATAATATTGTTTGTTTTACGAACGTAACTATATTGTATAGTGTATATTATTATTTATAACAGAGAAACGCGAAAGTACTTTCAAACAAATCGATTTATCCATTTTTTTCTATAGTACAATTTAGGACGAAAAAAAAACCCCAATGAAGTTTTATTTTAAACATTGAATAAAAAAATTTTTTTTTCATAAGTTGCCCCCAAAATATAAATAAATTGTCAATAAACAATTCAGAGATCCATTTAATGTCTTAAAATTTCATACAAAATATCTCGCCTAGACCTTGGGAGTTGAAAAAATATCGGGTCAAATTCCCCCCCCCCCCCCCCACCAAAAAAAAATTAAACTAGGTCGGGCAAAATCATTTATTAGAATTTAAAATTTGAAAAAAAAAAGTGAAAACGTCTATATTTGAAATCTCTAACAAAAAGCAAACTGTTTACAATTTTAATATTCGATAATAGATTTTTTAAGATAAAGAAAGATATCTAATTTACTTTCGGTTCTAAAAAAACAACAAATTAGTCAGAAAGTCTAATTATTTACTTTTTTAAATTAAAATTTAAGATATTTATTAAGTTTAAACATCAGTTTAATTGTAGAATAGGGAGCGCTGTTTTCTTTCGCTCATTTCGCTTGGTATTCACCCAAACTTAGGATGAAATTGATTGTTGGTCTTAATTTTCATTTACTTTTTATAGTGTTGAGAATCTAACTTTAATTCCAGGTTTTAATCGTTGGCGGCCATGTTGGTTTTTATTGTTTTTTCCTTGGACTAAATATATTTTTTCTTTATTTTTACTGCTTTAACATTTTATTACACACAAAAAAAAACTTTGAACATTCTATTTACAAAAAAGCAAGTTTTAACGGGATTTAACGAATTTAAAAGCAAACTAGTCGTGAATTTAAGAATAACAAAAAATGTCGCCGAAAAGATGTCGGGTAAAAAATGTGGCATAAAAGTTCAATTTGATATATGCTAAAAAATAAATGTACCATTTCACCCCAATAATCGATTTATCGAACATTTGGGGTAGTACCGAGCGAAATGGGCGAGAAAATCCAACGGCCCCTATAGTATAATTGAACCTAACATTCTTTATTTAAAAACACGAATTAAAAGAAAAATTGGCTTATTTATTCAATCAGCAATAAACATCATTTAAATCTTTAAGAAAATAACTTCAAAGACATCTGGCTCATTTAAAGACATTTGGTGCCAAATTGTCTGTCTTCTACCATCACAAATTTAACACATAGATGTAAAAATGTGAGAACTTCAAATGTTCTCCTTCTTTCCCCCCTCTCTCTCCCTCCCCCTCTCTCTCTCTCTCTCTCTCTCTCTCTCTCTCTCTCTATCTCATATACATTTACCAGATATAATTTTTAAAATAACTCTGAGACTTTCTTTTCTGTTCCTTTTTTTATTGCTGAATAAAAATTAATGTTTAAAAGAAAAAAAATCAAAGCGATAAAACCACCGCTCTTTAGTCCCAAATGGAGTTGCTCCCGCACCACTCCCACTCAATATAAAATGAGCCCTCCTCTCCTTTGCTCTAGCAAAAAAGAGCGTGCTCCTGGAGCGTGCTCCTGGAGCGTGCTCCTGGAGCGTGCTCCTTTTTGGAGGGCTCCGTAATACCTTAGAGTTTATTTTTGTTATTGCTTTTTTATACACGTATTTTACACAGAGAAATTCCGGTAAACAGCTAGTAATATCCGGTTTTTTAACATAGTTCACCCCAAACAAGGCAGGCCACCACTGTAGACGTAAGGAGCTACTGAGAATTAGGGTGTAAGTTTTGGGGGTCATCCTAAGTTGTGAGCTATGCGGCAAGATGTCTGTTTTACATTTCTGCATGTCAGTACAGTCGTGGAAACAGGGAGCAGAGAGGGAGTTTCAGAAGCCGGAAAGACTGCATCTGGGGATCTTCACAGTGAATGGTCGAGTGTATTTACGTTGAGGGGGTACTAGAGCAGCAAGTTCATCAGAGCACATTGAAGTACTTGTAAAACAGTCACAAGGATGAAACATTGCGGCAATTGGACAGGGCTGAAGCTTGATGGATAGTGAGGGACCTATTAAGTTGGTGACTCTTTTTTGGATCTTGTCTAAGAGGGAGAGCCTAGTGGATGATGCACCAGCCCATACATGGGCGGATGATGGCATTACGTAATTATCTCTGTCCCCCTCTCTCCCACTGTATATGTGCACACGTGTATCCATTGGAGTATATCGATGTTATCCGGTCGGAAGTGAGAACTGCTTTCTGTTTGATTAATTGAAAACGCATTTACTTCTTGTATCACGTCGTCACGTCAGGAATTGATTGGAATTTAAAAAAATCACTTTAATGCTTCATTGTCAGAGATGAAAGAAGCCGAGGCAAAGCGATAACCTGAAACGAGAATAAAAATAATCTCTTCTCTTTAATTTATCGTTAGCAAATGTTTCTGTTTTTCCAAGTGACGCTTTGAAAGAGTAAAAAAACAGTTAACGTTTTTACATTGAGAGTTACATTGCGTCATATATATCTTGCAAAATTGTACGTCCTCCCTCCTTGATACAAAGTGATGAAAATGCTTGAACGTGACAGACCAAAGAACTTTGAAACACTTATGACTTATTAACTGGCCCTACGAAAGGGCTTTTCACACTTAACTGTAACAGACTGTCTGTAAGACATATAGAGATATTACTGGCTTGGATTCCCCAGCTACGCAGCTGGTACCTCCACGTATAGCTCACAGACTGTCACTTTCCCGACCCACCTCCCTGATCGTGTGGATCAGCAAGCCTCTCTTCACTGCACAAGGTTTGTGCGACGAATGCCCATAGCCCGCTCGTGAATGCTAATCACCTTGTGGTAATGATTGATATCACCTTAGAATCTCGTCCCAAAGCTGATGAGCTGTTGCTCAAAACGACGAGATACTACAAGCAGGCTGAATGCGCAAATGAGGCAACTGAATGGGTCAAAGCAGGCATTGATGCACATGTCCCCATGATAAAATTCTACAGCAAGCCCCATTCTCCACAATGGCAGCAAGCATTCCGACAATACGGCCACCATAAGTCAACTTACAAATAGACAGAAACTTATAGTGTCAATAAATCATTGTAAGAATGTAATAGATGAAGCAAAGAGAAGGTATACAGAGATGACCAAAAAACGCATTCAGTCACTCGCTATTTCAATAGTGGTGAATGATGGGAAATTAAACACTGATGTCGTTTGCATGACAACTGACAAGGCTAAGCTACTTGCTCAGCATTTCGCCATAAACACCGCTTTGGACTCCGCAAACCACTCTCACCAAAATTTCCTATTAAGGATCGAAGCCACATCATCCCATCTCATGTTCGAGACATAAACAATCTTGGCACCTCCAAAGCATGTGGGCCTGATCCTATACCAGCAATAGTAAGTAATAAAGAAATGCTCTGCTGAACTGGCTCCTATATTTTCCAAACTCTACAACAAATGCCTTGCTGAATCTTGCTTCCCTTATAGCTGGAAAATTGCCTCTGTGGTACCAGTCTTCAAGAATTCTGGAGATAGAACTGACCATCAGGATTATCCCCCCATCAGTCTACATCTGCTCTTTCCTAAAATCTTTGAATCCTTACTCAATCTAGCGATAGTCCATCACTTCGTTAGTGCTAAACTTTTTTCTGACCATCAGTATGGATTTAGGCAAGCGCGATCTACTGCGGATATCCTAACGATCATCTCTGAACGCCATATACCATACACCGGATATACCATACACCGGATATACCATACACCGGATAAGGCAGGTGAAGCTAGGGCAGTAGCGCTTGATTTATCCAAAGCCTTTGACAAGGTGTGGCATAAAGAGCTTCTCATAAAAATTAATTCATATGGACGAATATTTAATATAATTATCTCTTTCTGATTCAAAAGAAAGATCCAGATTGTCCTCAATCGCCGTTCATAACATAATAAATGCAGGTGTACCCCAGGGATCGATCCATGGACTTTTATTGTTCCTTATTTTCATAAACCACCTCTCTGATTACATTGATTGGTATATTTCCTGACGACACCATACTCTACTCTCGTCATGTGGATAAAACAAACGGAAGCGCACATATCCTAGGCGATGGCTGAATCCTTAGAAAGTGACCTCCAGTCTCTAGTGGAATGGGATCATACATTGATAATAACATTTAATGCTGCTAAGACAAAGCTTCTTTAATTCAATAACTACAAGAAACCTCTTCAACCACCGATTGCCATGGAAAATAACACCCTACCTAAGAGTTCAACGTTCAAACTCCTCGGTCTAACATTCACAGGTAACATGAATTTAACAAATACATAGAAGACATTGCCAGAGCTTCTTCAAAAAAGGTGGGTTCCCATTACTTAGCTAGAAAACTTCTCACACCTGACAGTATCCTATATCTCTACAAAGCAACCATTCACCCATGCATGCTTCCTCTTAGACAAGGTCTAAAAAAGAGTCGTTGATCTAATAAGTCCCTCACTATCCACCACGCTCAAGCCCCTGTCCAATTGCTGCAATATTGCATCCTTGTGCTTGTTTGACAAGTACTTCAATGGAATGTGCTCTGATGAACTTGCTGCTCTGGTGCCCCCTCGATGTAAATACACTCAACCAACTCGAAAATCAGCTATCCCATTGGAAATAATGTGTCACATTTGAAATAGCATTTTAGTTAGTGTGCGAAACAGCATTTACTGTGGAGGTCCCCAGATGCCAGAGAGCCTTCTACTCCAATAGCTTCTTTCCTCGAGCTGTCGGCTTTTGGAACTCCCTCCCTGCCCATTGTTTCCCTGACTATACTGACATGCAGAAATTTAAAACAAGCATCTAGTTGCACAGCTCCCAATTTAGGATAACCCTCAAAACTTTCACCCCAATTCTCAGTAGCCCTTACGTCTACAGTGTTTGGGTATAAGCATAACACACCAGTTAACATTTTATTAGAACTTCAGCATGACACAGCGGTTAAAATGCTGTTTCGTACACTAACTAAAATACTATTTCAAATGTGACACACTATTTCAAATGCTATTTCAATCTGAAGCGTTACAGACAGATGATATTACTATTTCAAATAGTTAAAATGCTATTTCAAATATAATCAGGGTACACTAAAAACAAACGACAAAAAATGATACTTAATACTTCAGCGCGACAGGTTAATGAAAATTAAAATGAAAATGCTATTTCAAACTAAAATGTGGCAGACCAACGAAATGCTATTTAAAACTTCAGTTTGACAGATGACGAAAATGCTATTTTCTTTGTGCTACGTCAAACTACAATGTTCATCAAATATGTCAGACACAACTTATATAGGCATGTGAAGGTTTTTTTCATCCGGAACTACCTATACAGCTAATTTTGCCAATATCAAATACAGAATTTTTTCCTGACCCTTTCAGTGACTTATATAATTTATAATGTTACTACGAATATATATATATATATTTAAAAAAAAAAAAAAATAAAATCTAGTTCATTTTCTATAGCTAAACTTTAGAAAAATAGAAGTATGCACGAGAACCATTTATCTTTTCTAACATAACTTTCTTTGTTTGTTTACCCAATATTTTCAAACCTTTTCTACGAGTTTCTCATTAATATTTTTAATTTCAATTAACTCTACATGCAGAGTTCGTCATTATTAGCAAACGAACACTCGATCAAATTATAGTTAGCTTTTCACAGGAAACGGTCGCCTTATTTTACCTCCAACTTCCAGGTATGTGCACGCCATTCCTAATTCGAAAAAGTAAAATAAATAATTGTTTTTTAATCATCTATACAGCGTATAAACATTTCATAGTGTATGATTTAATGCAAATTCTTATAATAATTTATTTCTATTATTCTACGAACGTATCAAACTGATCTGCCGGCTTGTTTCCAGAACAAGAATAGTAGTTTAAATAAAGAAATTTAAAAAAAAATTACAACTCTCAGGAGACAATGGATACCCCCTGTAATGCACGGGATTTCTATTATAAAGCAAAGGTTGCACAACCTCTCCTGAACCGGTAATGGCTTCAGGACGACTGGAAACAACATTGGGATAAACAGAGAGCCCTCCCTCCCCGACATGGTCACACATTTAGTCCTTGCTCCATAATTATTACTTTTTTTTTAAACATTAGTTTTTTATTCAGCAATAAAAAGGAAATGAAAAGAAAGTCTGAGTTTTTTTTATCTCTGTATATGAGATATGGAGAGAGAGAGAGAGAGAGAGAGAGAGAGAGAGAGAGAGAGGGTAGGGGAAGGAGGAGAGGAAGGGAGAGAGTGAGAAGATTTTCACATTGCCATGTTACATTTTTGATGGGACAGGGGACAATTTGGCAACGTCTTCAAATGCGCCAGTTAGTCTATAGATGTCTTTGAAGTTATAAGGAGTGCTGATTGAATAAATAAGCCAATTCGTGTTTTTAAATTCAATTGTACTATAGGGGCCTTTGGATTTTTTCGTCCATTTCGCTCGGTATTCACCCAAATGTTCCATAACATCGATTTTTGGGGTGAAATGGTACATTTTGTCCTGACAAAAAATTCTAATTTATTTTTTAGCATATATCAAATTGAACTTTTATGCCGCATTTTTTACCCGTCGTCTTTTCGGCGACATTTTGTTATTCTTAAATTCACAACTAGTATGTTTTGCTTTTTGTTAAATTCCGTTAAAACTTGTAAATAGAATGTTCAAAGTTTTTTTTTGTATGTAATAATGTTATAAAGCAGTAAAAATATCTTTAGTCCAAGGAAAAAATATATTCAGTCCAAGGAAAAAAACAATAAAAACCAACATGCCCGCCAGCGATTGAAACCTGGAATTAAAGTTAGATTCTCAACACTTTAAAAAGTAAATGAGAATTTTATTTCAGAACCAAAAATACAATTAAGATCAACAATAAGTCTTATCCAAAATTTGAGCAAATACCAAGCGAAATGAGCGAAAAAGAAAACAGCGGTCCCTATTCGACAATTAAACTTAAAGAAAATATCTTAAATTTTAATTTAAAAAAGCAAATAATTAGACTTTCTGTTGTTGTTTCTTTTAGAACCGAAATATCTGTCTTTATCTTAAAAAATCTATTATCGAATATTAAAATTGTAAACAGTTTGTTTTTGTTAGAGATTTCAAATATAGACGTTTTCACCCTTTTTATGCAAATTTTTAATTTTAATACATTTTTTTTGCCCGACCTAGGAAAACTTGCTTCGGGGGAGCAGAATTTGACCCAAGGTCTAGGCCAGATATTTTGTATGAAAATGGATCTATGAATGGTTACTTATTTTTTTATTCAATCTTTAAGAAAATAAACTTTATTGTTCTTTTTTCGCCCCAAATTGTACTATTGGAAAAAACTTGGATAAATCGATTTGTTTGAAAGTACTTGCGCAATATAGTTACATTCGTAAAACAAACAACAGTACGACGATTAATGTTGAGGCTCCTCTCTCAGAGAAATGGTTTCCTTAAAAAGAAAATAATCACTAATAATGTTTAAAAGTAAAACTTTATTTACTTAAAACAAATCTAAGTTCCTTTCCAAAATAAATAGAAAAAATATCGGGTCAAATTCTCCTTCCCTGAAAAAATAGGTTCTTAATAATGAAAATTATACCTCAGGAAACGATAATTTACGTATAATCCTATGCTTCGTCCGACATGTTCTCTTATAACCCTTAGCCCATCTCAAAATATTAGCGAGATTTTGTCAAATATTATCCTATTGACGAGATCTTTTGACACCCACCCCTATCCTTCGATCACTCATTGGCAGAACAGAACGTTTATGAAAGAAGGTACATTTTCATTATGGAGCGCTGAAAAAGAGCTTCTCCTTTTTATAGGAGTTTTAGATGAGCCAGCTCTAATTTTGGGCGTTGGAGCAGGAGCGGGAGTAGTTCCAAAAGTAGTGGAGCGCGTAAAGCCCTGGACATAAATAATAAAAATACACTTAATAAAACATCGAAAAGTAAAAAAAATCAACGGTAATTCTATTTTAAAAAGTAACCAAATAAAACTAAATCGACAATAAAACAACGAAAAGTAAAATATATTTAACTTGAAACCAGACTTAGTAATGTGTGGAAAATCCATCAACGTTAATTGAAAAGTAATAAATTAAAAATAAACCGAGGGCGGGGGGCAAGGAGCTGGAAAAATACACTATCCGAATAAAAAACCCAGAAACAAAAGGACAAAGAAAAAAAAGTGGGAAGAAAAACCGATACATAAGAATAACAAGAGAAGAGACTCAACAATCATGTGCATGGCTAAGACACTTGAACAGAGAAACGGAATCTCTACTGACAGCTGCATGAACAATGCGATTAGGATTAACTACATTAAACCTCAAATAGATAAACAGTAAATGCAGACTGTATGGACAAAGAGACGAAACAGTAAATCATATAAGTGAATGCAGCAAACAAACTGTGTGGGGAAAACGACTGCATTTAGAACACGCAGATAAATGGTACAAACATAAACCAGTACTGGAAAACAAAAATTACAAAATCCGCTGGAACTCATGCAAGCAAGGAGACCGGATGTCATAATAGTCAACAAGAAGGAAAAATCCTGCCAAGTTGTAGATTTTGCTTTTCAAGCAGACCACAGACCAAAGAGACGAAAAAACGGAGCAAAATACACAGAACTTGTCTAAGAATTGAAAAAAACTGAGAGAAATTGGAATCGAAGGGATCACCGAGACTATGCAAAAAAATGATAACAGCTTTAAGGGAAATCCTTGAATACGAAACCAACCTGCATAAACTAAGAATGGATTATAACAACAGGAAGAAAACAAAACTACAGAAAGAACACACTACCACATGAACCCAAGGAACAGAAACTGCAAGAACTTTCATAAACTGCCTCCACCCCCCCCCCCCCCCAAAAAAATAGTGATGACACCAGCTTCGAAGAGTCAAGGAGGATGGGAAGACTGAAGAAGGAGATCACTAACCAGACTGGAAGAGTGCAGAGAGTGCTGCGACCTTAGAGAGACTTATTGCCACCCGGATCACAGAGGAAACCAATGATCGTTACCAACGAGAAAAGTCATTTGCAATGGTTGTCGTTTTCGAGTGAAGATTACTGGAAATCTGTGGAGGCTTGATGTCACTCAGACTCCAGGGAACACCACCGGTTATTATTAGTGAGCAATCACTGACGATGACTTGTGTGAGAACTCCTAGTGAAGAATAATAATAATAATAATAATAATAATAATAATAATAATAATAATAATAATAATAATAATAATAATAATAATAATAATAATAATAAAAATAAAAATAATAATAACAACAACAACAACAAAAAAAAAAAAAAAAAAAAAGATGAAAAGACTAACTATACAAGTTAAAACTAAATATAGGTAAAATAAGAATCCTCTGTGAAAATGGAAATACAAACAGGTAAACCCTCTGCCCTTCATTGTTCTCTGTTACATTATGTTCGGTAGTAATCTGAGGGAAAGGCTGAAAGGGACATAGATGCACATCCATTCCAAATGTGTAAACATTTGTTTGCATGTTGAAAGAAAAACTGGTTTCAAATGATATCATGGTATCTGTTTTGTTTCTATGCTTATGAGACAGAAACAGAGATTGAAGACGCTATTAAAATTCGAAATGTCAACCCATTAGTGAACGTCATGCACATGTGTTTCCTAAAAGTGACGTTACAGAATAGAATATAAAGTGTTCTAAAACAAGCGTACATAATTTTGCTCCGTGCAGAAAGCAGATTGTTGAATGTGATTATTCTCCATAGGTCATCTTCATTCAAACTTTCAATGGGTCAATCGGTGCCACAACTAAGACCCCAAAAGCTTTATATCTTCGGGGAATCTTTTAGAAAATCAAAGCTGTAAGTATGCACACCGTCTTGAATAAGCTTTTTTTTTAATAAATAATCTTATATATTATTAATCTGTCCGTTTAGAAAATCTATTTATTTTTATGTAACATTGAAAATATACTGAAGGAAAACTATGAAATAACACTATTTAGTCTTTGCTTACCCCAGCAGTCTTGGATATTAAATGCCAGATGCGGCTGGGATTAAGCAACCATTGCTTCATTATAAACTCTTAATTGTGCAGGCATCTTTTCATAGGGTATCTATTGTTTCTTGAGGCAGAAGGAAACCAGTCAACCAGTTAGTTATATAGTAGTCAAATAAAACTGATTATCTGTGTGAGATCTTTTTGTATTTTACCTTAAGATTGTGTCTAATGGCAGCATAGCACGTGCGAGGACAGGTTCAAGTAAATGGTTATTGACAGGAATCAATAAAAAAATATATACAATGAATGAACTCATCTGAAGAGATTGACAGTTGACAGAGAGAGAAAATGATTTGATCCACCAAGCTACAGCAGTAACAATGGCAAAAAAACAAAACAACAACGATGATGATGATGATGATGATGATGATGATGATGATGATGATGATGATGATGATGATGATGAAAAAAAAACTAGGAGAAATGAAAATCAATGGAAGATTGAGACTACACACGGCAAACAGCCGAAACCTTAAGGAAAATCCTCGAGTGCGAAAACCAACCCACATAAACGACGAACGCTAACCATCCACAGGGATGTTGAGATAGAGTTAGAACAAAAACGATAGAAAGAACATCACCCGAGCCCCACTTACAGAAATTCCGTAAACTGACAACCTTACCAAACACACAAACATATGATACCACACAAAGGTTCAAGGGCATTGCACAAACCGAGGAGTAAAAGCACCAACCAGACCTTCATTAGGAGGGTGCGAGACTCAAACCCAGTGAAGACCGATATTCGTTGCAAATGAGAAATCAGAAGTAAATGGCTGTTGCGAAATGCAAAATGATTTGCAACGCAGAGAGCGCTGTAAATCTAGGGAGACTTGTCACTCAGATTCCACAAGACACCACTTGTTATTGTCAGTGAGAAATCACTGATAATGACTCGTGTGAAAACTATCGTTTTTATTTACATTTTTATAACTGCTGTAAATCTGACGTATTCAAGATGGCGCTGGATTTTACTCGAACTGAAACCTCGATGTCGAACAAAGTAAAAAAAATACAGCTAATAAAAATATGCAGATCTGTTGAAAATTAAACTTATTAGGTGTATTATTGTTTAATTTTCGTTTTTTGAGTTGTTAAATCTACAACATCGAGGTTTCACTCCAAGTAAAAATCAGGCGCCATACATCTGGTTTACAAGACTCAAAAGGCATTGATAAAAATTTAAATAAAAGTGCTTTAAAAATACTTTAAAATACTTTAAAAATACTTTAAAATACAAAAAGGCAGAAAAGTAACTTTTTTGCCTTTGGTAACAGTTATTTGTTGACTATTTGTTTTTTATTTCATCCTGTTTTTCTTTGTTGGGAATTGTTAATAGTATATTGTCTTTAGAATTACATCAGTGCGCGATTGATCTGCTGAGCTGGTTAGCCGGGGTCCGAAAGCCAAGGGACTATCCTGAACCATTAGATTCTTCTGTGCCTGACTGAGGTACGGTTCAGCTCAGTCCTAAGAGATGCATCCTCCCAGGAATTACCTTCTCTTTCTAAAGTGTGGATGTGTTTATTGCTGATTGCCTGAGGAGACCCCCTAACGAGGAATGCCAATGGGTCCGTTCATGGATATATTTGTACCCAACCTGAGTCTCATCACGTGGGCTCTCATTTTCTCCACCTTCTGGCCTTGTGTCACATGTTGCTATTGTGGGAAGCAAATAAACATCTGAAAAGAAGAACCCTATTTACTTTCCACCTCGTGAGGACAGAATTTTATACACGAGGTTTAATGTAGGCAAATCCGGCTCCCCAAAAAGAGGCATTCTGGATTGGGACAAAAATTAAAATTGCCTCAGTCAAGAAAGATTTCTCCTTAACTGACCGAGGACAGAACAGATACTACACTTTGCATTATTTATTTGCTATAAGGTGCGATAATGCAATGTAACAAATTAGGCTTTGCCATCTTACAACTGCTGTTTTCTGAAAGCTTTTACGAAGAATAAATGTGAACATTTGAATGAGAATGACCTATGAAGAAGAATCGTAGTGAACAATTTTTCTTCTTTTAAATAGATTTGCTTTCAACACGAAGAAGAAATTATCTGAGCGTAGTTTTTGGAAGAGTTGATATTTTACTCTTTTCAATATCGTCTTTCGAATAGAACACGTACGCGTGATGTGTATTTCTGGCTTGACATTTCGAATTTTAACAGCAGATTTTCACTTAGCGGAAACTATTTTTTATAATTTTGTTATTTCTTTTGTGAATCAACCCGCCATAAAAAGCAGCAACTTTTTATTTTTATGATTTGGATTATTCGGACTACTGTTCTCATCTTGAATGTTATCTCACAACATTTTTTTGGTCAGGTGTGTCTTGTCGAACTCGGGAATCTGTACATAATTTTGAACAGAACCCTTTATTTAATCCACAGAGCAGCTTGCTCTTGTTTCGTCAGCCATGACCACATAATTCGGAAATGTATTCTTAGTATCGCCCACATTGAGGATTGAACCTTCAACCTCCAGAAGACTGTCACATAAAAGTGATTATACGTAGCACTTTTTTATCTGTTGTGCCACGGATCCTTGCGCCTGAAGAAGCACTTGGCCGAAACGTTTGAGAATAACATCCAAGAAACAATCCTGAAACTTTATTTTCTTTTGAATAGACCCATTTTTTAAAATGCATACTGACATCTCTAAGATTGCTGGAATGGTTCGATTATTTTACAGAAAGCACCTGAATCTTGGTGCAATCAATCCTCTGCCTACATTCTTCTTCTTCTTCTTCTTCTTCTTCTTCTTCTTCTTCTTCTTCTTCTTCTTCTTCTTCCCCCACTGGATCTAGGATGCTTCTGAGCCATAAGAGAAGGCTTCAGAAGGGGAGGGGGAGATCCTCATGTCAGTAGGAGGGGGTCATTTTCGCCCAAAGATGCAGTCTGGTCTCTTCCTATATAAATCAGATACGCTAAGGTATCACTGCCATATTTCTGTCTTGTCTTGACATAATACAACATCCTTGACACAGTACAAAATCGACTTCGCAATCTAGTGGGGGATGATTCATTCTTTTCCCTACAATCCCTCTCCCATAGAAGCACTGACGTTGCTTATCTCTGACACAGCAAAATATTCGTCTAGCTAAAACTTCCATGAACAGAGTTTCCTCCCAAGAAATTCCCATCTGTAGAACACTAAACTGCAGGCTGCTTCCCAGACGACCACAACACGATAGTTTTCAAGTCCAATGCTAACAAATACTTGTCGAGCTGTTCTCTTAAGTAATCTGATTCTTCCCATCCCGCCCATCGCTTCCAATCCTCTCATAGTATAGTTCATCATCCAACTGATTCTTGAGTGACCGATAGTCTTGGTAGTCTTGGTAATGGTGTGTTATTATTAGTATTTTAAAAATCTCTTTTACTTCTCTGCGACACTCTTTCCACCTCGAGAACATTCGTGGGTGTTTAGAACCATTATCAAAGTTACTCGGGAGCCTTTTTGTTTGTACTTTCATTTTTCTTTCACATTGCCGTTCATTTTTACCAAAATTACCAATTAAACCAAATTGCTATAAAACTATAACTAATTTTGCTAAGGTATTATTTTTATCTCTATTCATAAAACAAAAAGATGTAAACAACTTCAAAGCTACATGAGAATTTGCTACTAATTTTAAGGGCAGAATTGACTCGAAAGATGAGGAACACTATGAGAGTACAAACATTGACCTGTGTTTGATAATTTATGGAGCGATATAGGGCAATTATTCTTTGACATTGGATTTGAAGACAACAGTGGCATATAAGTCAATCAATCATGCACGAAAAATCATCACCACCGACTTGTTTTAAAAATATAAACAATGAGATATAAATATTTAGCTCCTTTTTTTTTACACATGTAATGAATGAGAATTGCAGTATTTTTGCCGGAGTCAGTCCGGGAAATGGCCGATTTGAAAGCTGCATCAAAAATGTAAAACACAGACTACACTAAGCATGCGAAGGGTTACATTAGTAAAAAAAATTGAAAAAACTTCATCCCAAAAAAGAAAGAGAAAATGTTTAAAATCGTAAACTGCTTTGACCATTTCTGGGACTGACTCGGGATTCTCAATCAAAATACCGAAATCACCTGAATATTTGTCAACCTAAATATTTCGCTTTTAACGAATCAATCTTCCTTAATTAAAACTTGTTGTAACATATGTATGTTTCCCGCCAATGCTCAGCCTTTTACACAAAGTTCTTGTAAATGTGGTTGCCAATGTGCTTGAGGACTATATTTCGCCAAAGGAAAAAAACATCACAAAAACGTGGATCAAAGGAAAAGCCGTTTACTCGCGAAATCTACGTCTAGTATCAGAAAACGCAAAAGTGTCACTGATTATTACAGCAGTGCTTGGTCATTTATTTTAGATTCCTTGTTACGATGCGGGGTTATAATGATGTTCTTTGACGGGGCTGCTATGATATTTTTTACCAAAAAAATAAAATAGCTAAAATAATTTTTTTTTCTTGACTGTTTCAAGAAGATCTAAGCGCTATTAATTAAAGGGTATAGTCTTTTTAGAGACAACTAGAGCGACACAGTAAGAACAAATTCTCCAGAATCTATCATAGTAACCCCGTTTGACGGTTCCTCTCATAAATAAAATTTCTAAAGAAATATCGTTCTAACTTTAAGTTTTCGTAGTAGAGTGATAAAAGTGAATGATTTCCTCGAATTAAAAATGAGTTCATGTCCCAAGGTTTGATGAACGCGTGTAGATGTGACTGTACAAAAAATGGCTATAAAAAGCAATCTATTTGTCTGTTTTCGTTGCTTATTCTTGAATTGTTTATTTATTATTTTTGCATAACGAATCGACCTCATATTCCAACCTTTCCCCGATTTCCGTTTCTTTCCTATTAGCGCACGGATCCCGTTTGGGTGAGAAAAAGAAGCAGCCATTATGTTGCCATAGAAACACAGTGGTGAGAAGCGACTGGCGCGCCGCGTTCATTGTCAGCGAGCCAAGGGAAATGTTTACACTTACGAAAGCCGCCCATATTAACTAAAGAATAAAATGATATAATAATAAAAATGTATTAATGTTGGAATAAAGGAGAAAGCGTATATTTGGACAGTAAGTTCGTTTGAGGGTTACTAGAATTAGGAGGCAGAGGGTGAAGTTTCGCTGGGTTCTCTATGGAACTTTTTGACGTTATCTTCTTAATGTGGCACTTGGTCGTTTTATTAATTAAAAAAATGTGAATTAATGTATGTTTAAATTGCAGACCATACCATCCTGTGTGACACGATCAACAAATCAGCAGTAGTAGCCGTAATTTGTATGTATGTATGTATGTATGTATATATGTATGTATGTATGTATGTATGTTGCAGTCCATGGAGATGGTGCCTCGAGATTGTCTGGTCTGCATGAAGTTCTATTCGTTAGCCGTAACTATTTGTTATAGCTGCAAGATTTCAGGCTTAGGGTTAGCGCACCGAGAGCAGAAAAGCTCAGCAGTTGCATACAAAACCGGGGAAGGTTTGGCCCAGAAAACACATACAAAGCCGGGAGGATTTGGGCGAGAATACACATACAAAGCAGAAGAAAGTTTGGCCCAGAACACACATACAAAGCCGAGGAAAGTTTGGTCAAGAACACACATACTCACTCCATGGATTTGTGGTTTCGCGTCTCACAGCTTGTCACACACAGAGGCATAGACGACCAGATGTTAACTCATCCTAGATTTTCACCAGACCCCTGTTAGCCGAGTAGCTCTGATACTGCCACGTTGTCACCGCCCTCCCCTTATCACGGAGAGGAAGGGTTTGGACTTTGCAGGTATGTGACGATTTTAGGCAAACATTAGCAGTGATAATTCCATTTGTATTATCAAATGTCATACACTCAAACTTATTTATTTACAACTTTTTTTTTATTGCTTTACAAAGACTTGAATATTTTTAATGTTCATTACTGTGAGTGTTTCAAATTCTGCCTTCTGTGGTGGGATAGTGATTGAATTATTGTTCCTTGAAACTTGCGCTGCATCCTGCATGACACTTGTTTTTGGTAAACAAACCTAAGAGGATCCAACACTTGGTTAATTGCACGGGAAGTGTTCTCATTGGTTCAGCAATCGCGATTATTACTTTTGGTGTGGACTCCGTCTGTTTTATGTCTCTCTCGATTACATCTGATTCTCGCGGACGTAGTTGTAGGCAACTATTTTATGAAATTTATATCATACTAGCAAAACCTACCCGCCCCGAGCTGCAATTAATTGGGATGGAGCGTATAGTTAACAAAAAATATGTTTTACTCAGAAAAGTGCATGATTTTAACAACTAACTTTGGTAAATCAGCTGAGATACAACTTTTTAACTTATTAGGGCAGTTAACTAATATATTTTTAACACTAACTCTGAGTCCGACTGGCAAACCACATGTAATCGCCTCCAAAAGTGAATCCACCCATCCACGCACAGAATTTTTATCGCAAATAACAAAAAGAGGTTTACTGCCATAATAGCCCGGAAATGGAGTATGATTTTGTGTTAAATTTATATGTGAAATTGATTCCCCACTCTAAATTCTAAAATAATTTTGCTGTTGGTTTTTCTTTCTGCCAGGTTTTTCAGGGTATTTTTTACACGTAATTGCCTAACAAACTTCATTGGCGGAGGGGTGGGGGTGGGGTAAGCTGAAGGTGTTAATCTACAGTGATACTCACATATTTTTAATTTATGCTTTAGTTAGCTAATTACTTATAAAGGGACGTATAGTTATATAAGATTTAAAATAATAGAATATGAGTAAATTTGCTAATCTCCTCCCCATTTCTCTTTGTTGTCTTTTTATCCTTATGTAATGGGCTATAGACGACTTTTAAAAGTTTAAAAAGTCAGTCCATCTAGATGAAACCGCGGTACGCCTCTGAAATATGTAACGTATAAGTTTTTAAAAATAAATAATTTATATATATATATATATATATATATATATATATATATATTTACCTGTGGCTAGTGGGGTTTTTGTGAACTTTTTCAATTTCATGTGGTCGTCCAAAATGGTTTGTAATTTTGTGAAATAGTAAGATTTTTGTAAAAAATATGTTTTACTCAGAAAGTGCATGATTTTAACAACTAACTATATATGTTCGTTTTATTGCGGATATTTGTTAGCCTGATCATTTCTTGGTGCTACTTATTATCTCTGCTCGGTGTTGTTGGGAACAGGGTGCAACTCATTGTTTGAGTCTCTAAAGATAATCAGCATCGAAGTTGTATGGATACCTCAAACAGATATGCTGTGCGAGATGTTAACAAATCCAACAAGGAAAGTTGATTGTCCTTTTTTTCTGCATTCTAAAAATAATTATATATGTATTTTAAAAGGGGCATGTTGCCACTGAAGTAGATACTGTGATAGGGGCCAGATTTATGAGGTCAACCTGGAGTTTGAGCAACAATATGTTCATTTACATTACATTTAAATTTCTGCATGTGGGTAGGTCGGAGAAACAGAGAGCAGGAAGGTAATTTCAAAAGTAGCGGTCCGAAGAAATAAGCTATCAGAGTAGAAAATCTTCCGGCATATAGGGACGTCCATAGTACTAGTCGGGTGACTAGTGGGTATTTTTGTTGATTGGTGTAGTAAGTTTACTTGTTAAACAAGCACAGGAATGCAATACTTCGGCAATGCGACAGGGGCTGGAGCTTTGTAAACATTGCAAGACTTATTAGGTAAGAAATTATTTTTTTGCAAGAGGGAGAGGATAGTGGTTAGTGCACCAGCCCAGATGTAGCAACATGCCCGGCTTTAAAGAAATATAGAGTACTGGCAGATGTGATAAGTCTAGTAGAAAGAGCCTCTTTGTGGCAGACTTGGCAGCGATTAGTAATTCTTAACAGGTTCACGTTGTTCAGACGTGTTTTTGTTGCATACTCTAACCCTAACCGTACTTCATTTTTCGTTGTCTGTGTAGGAGGAGTGAAAACATACTTGTCCTGAAAATACAGTACTGACATTTTTAAAATTGGAATTCCGAATATAATCAGGTGCACCAACAAAAACAAACACGCTTTTCTCAAACCAATGACAAAGTATATAAAAAAAAAATCATAGTCCACTAAAATATCCGGGGACTTTCTCCTGACAAACTCCCCGGATATTCTAGCACTAAGTGAAACAAACTTTCAATCATCTCCTCTCACCACTTTGACATGACTGACTACCTCCCACTCTGACAAACATATGCATGGGCTAGAAGTTTATGTTCAGAACACCCTTCCTCTGACTAGAGAACATAGGTTAGAATCAGATGACTGTGCTTGCCAGTTACTTATATTTCTTATACCGTTCTCCTTCGACCCAGGACTGTATGCTGCTAAACTCTGTCTCTGAAAGCATAGAGCCCTCTCACTTGACTCGAATGCCCAGATACATGTATTTGGGGATTTTAATGCACACCACTGTGACTGGTTGGGATTCTCCAGCCTTACTGACACAGCCAGCAACTCTACGTATAATTTCTCCTTAGCTCACTCCCTTTCTCAGACTGTCGATTTCCCGACCCGCATCCCCGATCGAGTAGACCAGCAAGCCTTACTTCTAGACCTTTTCTTGACCTCAATGCCCGAGGCTTGTGTGACGAAAGCTCATAGCCCATTCGGGAATGCTGATCACATTGTGGTAAGTCGTCCAAAAGCTGATGAGCCATTGCTCAAAATAAAAGGATACTACGAGCAGGCTAATTTTGAGTCAATCAGAGATTACATAAGCGATGTCCCATGGAGGGAAACCTTCTCACTCCCTGCTGACCAGTGTGCAAATGAGGTAACTGAATGAGTCAAAGCAGGTATTGAAACCTATGTCCCCATGCGAAAATTCTTTAGCAAGTCCCACTCTCCCCAATGGTTCACTTCGGAATGTGCAGCTGCCATTGCTGAGAGGCAGCAAGCATTCCGTAAATTCGGTGGCCATAAGTCAGCTTTTATAGAGTCAAAAAATAATTGTAAGGCCGTGATAGGTATACTGAGTTAACAAAAAAAACGCATTCAGTCACAGAAACTAGGTACTCACGATTTATGGAAAATCTACAACAGTGTGGTGAACAATGGTCAATCAACGATTCCCCCACTATCGAACCACAATGATGTCATTTGCACGGCAACCGATAAGGCTGAACTACTTGCCCAGCGGTTCGCCTCTAACTCCACTTTGGATTCAGAAAACAACCCCCTCCCTAAATTTCCATTGAGGACTGAAGCCACACTTGATAACCTGGTCTTCACCCCATCCCAGCTCAGAGACATCATAAAAAACCTTTACACCTCCAAAGCTTGTGGGCTTGATCTTAAACCTGTAATAGTAATAAAGAAATGCTCTGCTGAACTGGGCCCTGTCCTTTAAATCTTGCTTCCCTGATAGCTGGAAAATTGCCTCTGTGGTACCAGTCTATAAGAATTCTGAGAATAGAACCGATCCTCAGAACTACCGCCCAATCAGTCTACTCCTGATCTTTGCTAAAATCTTTGAATCCTTAATCAATCTAGCGATAGTCCGGCACTTAGTTAATGTTAAACTTCTTTGTGACCACCAGTATGGATTTAGACAAGCACGATCTACTGCAGACATCATAATGGTCATCTCTGAATGCATGTATCATACACTCGACAAGGCAGGTGAAGCTAGGGCAGTAGCGCTTGATATATCCAAGGCCTTTTACAAGGTATGGCATAAAGGGCTTCTCCTGAAAATACACTTATACGGTATTACTGGGCAATTACTTAATATAATTAGATCCTTCCTAACCAAAAGAAAGATCCAAGTTGTCCTCGATGGCCGTTCATCTAAGCCACATGACGTAAATGCTGGTGTACCTCAGGGATCTATCCTTGGACCTTTATTGTTCCTGATCTTCATAAACGATCTCCTTGATGACATTGAGTCTGAGATTGGTTTATTTGCTGATGACACCACGCTTTACTCTCGTCATGTTGGCAAAAACGGACACGCACATATATGAGGCAATGGCTGAATCCTTAGAAAATGACCTCCAGGCTGTAGTCGATTGGGGTCATAAATGTTTGGTAAGCTCCTTTCCTACAAGAAACCTCTCCAACCACCTATTGTCATGGCAAATAACACCCTACCTGAGAGTTCAACATTACAACCCCTCGGCCTAACCTTTACAGGTAACAGGAATTGGAACAAATACATTGAAGACATTGCCAAGGTCCCTCACTGGCAACCAAGCTCCAGCCTCTGTCCCATCGCCGCAATGTAGCATACTTTAATGGATTGTGCTCTGATAAACTGGCTACTCTGGTTCCCACTCGATATAAAGAAGGTCGGCTTCCTCTACCGTGCTAGTAAACTCCTGACACCTGACATTATCCTGTATCTCTACAAAGCCACTATCCGCCCTTGCATGGATTATTGTTGCCACATCTGGGCTGGTGCATCATCTACTACTCTCTCCCTCCTTGACAAGGTCCAAAAAAGAGTCGCAAACCTAATAGGTCCCTCACTGTCAATCAAGCTGCAGTCCCTGTCCCATCGCCCCAATGTAGCATCCTTGTGCTTCTTTTATAAATACTTCAATGGATTATGCTCTGATGCCCCCTCGACGTAAATTCACTAGACAAACTCGACCATCAGATAAATCCCATCTATTCACTGTGGAGATCCCCAGATGCCGGAGAGCCTTCTACTCCAATAGCTTCTTTCCTCGTGTTGCTGGCCTCTGGAACTCCCTCCCTGCACCCTGTTTTCCCGACAGTACCGACATGCAGAGGTTTTAAACCAATGTAAACAGAAATCTCGCTGCACAGCTCCCAACTTAGAATGACACCCTAAACCTACTCCCTAATTCTCAGTAGCCCCTTAGTGGCGTTTTTAGTATTTAACAGCAGCATACATACTCGAGGTGTACTCTCCAGTTTGACCACTATGAATTGATTTAATTATAAAATTTATTTACATCAATTAAAATGATTAAAATCAGACGTTGTAGCGTTGTGCGTGCGTGTTGCTACCCTTCCAGACCAAGGACAAATTTGCAGCTGTAAGCAAAAGCCATCTCATTCTGTGAAACCAAAAGGTATCGATAGATGATCAAACATCATTTCTATTATCGGTTCCTGTTCTCACTAACCCAGTTTCTTTTCTGGCAGGTCAACCCCGTAGCCTCATTCTGACCTCGCCTCTCAGGATATATCCTATTTTACACATATATCTAGATCCACCCAAACAAATATATTTTAATTAATATTCATACTAGCAAAAGTATCCGCAAATATTTGACACTAGACCATTCATTTCATTTTAATTAAATTTTCCAAGAAAATATCTTTTATAAGATGAAACAAAACATATAAATTACTACTTTTTGATGCATGTGGATTGTGCATACAAGTTGAGAAAATACAGTTATCGAATAATGATGCGATGCCAATGATGCTACGAATAATGTATATCATATAGATAAGTGTTTTTTTTTTCATGGTATTTTATTTGCTTCAGGAATGATGAAAGCAAAACAAAACAAAAAAACGTTGTTTTCTTCTTAAAATCTAAAACCCTGTGTTTTTTTCTAGTTTCATCCAAAGTTTTAATACGATAATAACAAATAAAACAAAATCCACACCTGCTGCCTGCTTCCTTATTCCCAAAGGTAAACACACATTGGTAAACAAATGAATGCATACATACACACGCGCATATGCATATCTTTATATATATATATATGGATATATATAAAGGTATGCTGCTGCATGTATATAAATATATGCATATGTATATGTATGTCTATATATATATATATCCATATATATGCATATATCTATATATATCCATATATATATGCATATTTTTTATATATATATATATACCTATATATGCATATATATACATATATATATAAATATATATATATACATATATATATATATATATATATATATATAATCTAATATCTTGTTACGTATTTGACATCCTTGTTTTTAATTAAAAATGGTACTTGTGTTTCTTTATTTATCGAACAATTTTACATCTTATGTGGAGTTTAAAAAATACACAAGAGAAAGGTTTCGGAAACCGGTGTCAACAGATACTTTAGCTAGTATTATATATATATATATATATATATATATATATATATATATATATATATAACGCTAGGTATAATTTTTTTAACATTATTGCTATATACCGTCATCAGCATGGCTACCATGGACAGGGATCAAACTATGTCTCTAGTCTGGTCTTTTACCACCAAACTGAGACGCACTGCCCATATATGTACGACTTTTTACTTGTTTTTTTTTTGTTTTGTCGATAGTACACCGGTGTGTTTATTTAGTATTTTTTGTCCGCTATGTAAAAATTTAGAAAGTGTTTACCTTTGGAAATAAGGAAGCAGGCAGCAGGTGTGGATTTTGTTTTATTTGTTATTATCGTATTAAAACTTTGGATGAAACAAAAATTGCAACAAAAAAAATACTGCAGGGCAACTAGTACAACTAGTACAAAATAAAAATATATGTTCTATTTTTCTTTTTCAGAATGTGCCAGAGACAAAACGGAATACAAGGAAGAATTCCATGAGCGAATGGATTTAAAAGATGAAAGGATATTTCTTTGTGAATCAAATGGGAACTATGCAAAAGTACAGTGTATTGGCTCAACGTGTTTTTGTGTTGATATAAACGGAAAACAGATAGGAAATCATATTGTACACATTTCAAAGACTGGATCAATAAAATGCTAGGTAAGTGTTGGACTCTTTTGGTTAGTTTCAACTCAGGTGAATCAGAACTATTTTTTAACTCTAGCCATTTCCCTTTTTAACTATGTTCTCAATTCATAAAAAAAAACGCTATTAATACTGTTACATAACAAGTGCTGTGTTTGGGTTGAAGGGTTTGAGTGACACCTTAAATAAAGGTCAGAAGTCACCACAGCGGAAGTCGATGAAACCATGTAATTTCCGTCCGGAAGACGTGTCTTGGTGCTTGTCCACAATGGGGGAAACGCGCACAGTATAGCGAGACATCTGTGGCTATCTTTAAATAAACCTCTTTTTTTTTAACATAGTTCACCCCAAACAAGGCAGGTCGCCACTGTAGACGTAAGGGGCTACTGAGAAAAAAGAAAAGGGGAGAAGGTAGGGATGGGGTCAACCTAAATTGGGATCTGCGCAGCGAGATGTCTGTTTACATTAGTTTTAAATTTCTGTATGTCTGTACTGTCGGGGAAACAGGGGGCAGGGAAGGAGTTCCAGAGCCCAGCAGCACGAGGAAAGAAGCTATTTGAGTAGAAGGCTCTCCGGCATCTGGGGACCTCCACAGTGAATGAATGAGATTTAGTTGATTGTCGAGTTAGTCTAGTGAATTTACGTCGATGGGGCACCAGAGTAGCCAATTCATCGGAGCACAATCCATTGAAGTATTTGTAAAACAAGCACAAGGATGCTACATTACGGCGATGAGACAGCGACTGGAGCTTGGTTGATAGTGAGGAACCTATTAGGTTGGCGATTCTTTTTTAGACCTTGTCAAGGAGGGAGAGACTAGTAGATGATGCACCAGCCCAGATGTGGCAACAATACTCCATGCATGGGCGGATGGTGGCTTTGTAGAGATACAGGATAATGTCAGGTGTGAGGAGTTTACTAGCACGGTAGAGGGAGCCAACCTTCTTTGCGGCAGCCTTGGCAATGTCTTCAATGTATTTGTTCCAATTCCTGTTACCTGTGAAGGTTAGGCCGAGGAGTTTGAATGATGAACTCTCAGGTAGGGTGTTATTTGCCATGACAATCGGTGGTTGGAAAGGTTCCTTGTAGTTATTGAAGGAAAGGAGCTTTGTCTTAGCGGCATTAAAAGTCACCAACCATTTATGACCCCAATCCACTTCAGCCTGGAGGTTATTTTCTAATGATCCCGTCGGTTTTTCCAACATGGCGAGAGTAAAGGGTGGTGTCGTCAGCAAATAAACCAATCTCAGACTCTATGTCATCAGGGAGATCGTTTATATAGATCAGGAACAACAAGGGTCCAAGGATAGATCCCTGGGGTACACCAGCATGTATGTCATGTTGCTTAGATGAACGGCCATCGAGGACAACCTAGATTTTTCTTTTATAAACATCGGCATCAGAGTGGGTTTATCAGCAGAACTTAGGTGTATAAGGGTTTATACACATATCGGTAAGCGGACATGTCAAGAACATGATTTCTTTAAATTATATATACTAGCTAAAGAAACTCCCCAATGGTGACTAGCTATATAGAGTGGTCATCCTTAAATTTTAAATGTAATCATGTAATGGATTTTGATCAAAAAGGATCTAAATATATAAGGTTTAATATCATTATATTTCGATTTAAATCTTTGTACGGGGACATAAAACTGGTGCAAAACTGTTCTGTTTGTTTGGGGAATAAATTTTACCCGTCATGGGACGGGTATTCTAGTATATATATATATACTATATTAAAGTGTATTTACCTACAGACAACGTTATTTCGGACTAACGTCCTCATCAGTGCAAGAAATAGCGGTTACAAGCGGTCAAAGGTCTCTAACGCAATTGATTCGTAGATTCAGAAGAGAATAACGATCTTATGCCCTAATAAAGCTTTGATATATATATATATATATATATATATATATATATATATTTACCTACTCCCCAGGAAGTTAGATACAAGGTCAGGTGTGGGTTTTGATAAAAGGGTTTCTGTGGAACGAACTGGATTCGAACCCGGCACACCCAGGTCCTCTGTCCGCGCTGTTAACCAGTTACAATGAAAATTATACATTGAATAATAGTATGATAATGTCTACTTTTATATTCTTTTAAAGTTTTTACGTCAGCATTGACTTGACGTAATGGAATCCCCTCAGTTTAATAAAAATCCGCTCGCACCCCTTTCAGTGTCATACAATTTAGATACTTATGAATACTCTCTTCAGATCGGACGAAAAAACAACGAATTGTTTATTGGGAAAGGTATTTCTTTTACTTGAAATAAACTAAATAGGGTTGATATGCCATTAGACAGATAAACAAAGCGAAATATAAAGCTTCAAAAACATCTACAGTCTTTATCAACTTTTATTTCCTTCATTATCTTTTCATTATTCTTTCATTATTCCTTTCATTATTTCCAAGATTTTTGTGAAAATACCCACTGCTGTCATATCCCTAAAGCTCCAACAACATCGTCAGTCATTAGTTGAGCTTCTATTCATATTTTTCCATTATTTTCTTATCCTCTGGAAACACCATGTTCCCAATTGTGACAGCATCTTTTTTATTCCTAATTGCAGGTTTTTTTTTTATCTTCTCATTTCTTTCTCGATACAGAAAATATTTACCATTTTATTCACTATTCGTTACCTTCACATGATTGAGTCGCAGATGTTTTTATTCCTTCCTTTCTCTATAAATGGAATCCTGACTCACTATGATCACCTGTGATAGACTCTATTAAATTATTATTCATGGAGCTTTCTTTCTTTTTTTTGGAGGGGGGGGGGTCAGCTTTTCTTTGTTGTCTCCAACGGCAATTAACAAAATTGCTTCGCCATTTGAAAGATTCCAAGAATCCTTTCTTTTCTGTGTTCTTTGTACTTCATAAGTTACCAATGCAAGAAGATTAGACACAACCATTGACATCAATAAACTAAATTTCTGTTCTCAATTCACAAGGAGAAACTTTTATTATTTCTCAGCTGGAATAGCATTTGGGATAGCACGTTTTTGAATAAAAACGACTATAATAGTACTTTTCATATCTATCACTATACTAACGCCGAGTTAATCAAAGTTGGTTTTCTATTTCTTTCTAATGAGATAAAATACATGCTACATGCATTCCTTTGGTTTGGGGATTGAGTTATATTCGAAAAAAATCCGTTTTGATTGTCCAAATTAGCCTTGATTTTCATCTTTGACTAACCTTTTATCTATCCCCATTTTCATGTATCTTGTCTGACCCCCGTTTCTGTTTCGCTCACTTCGACTCTCTCTCTCTTTTTCTCACTCTCTCTCTCCCCCCCCCTCTCTCTCTCTCTCTCTCTCTCTCTCTCTCTCTCTCTCTCTCTCTCTAATGTAATAAAGAAAGAATGCAATAATAATAATTAAAAAAAAAACGATTAGTTCATTATAAAATATGAACAAAAAGGAATAACACCACGGGTTGTACAACTATTTAACTGATAGTCGGAAGGAACAGAAGAGAAAGAAAATAGATATATATTTAGGGCGCTTAGACAAAAAGACTGCGGGGAGTGAGAAGTGAGAGTAAGAGCGAACAGAAAAACAATAATTTCTTATTATTTCTTTTTAATTTAATTTTTTTTTTACTGGTTTTGCAAACTTTTTATAATTCTGTCAGCGGAATTCTTGGATTCATTATGGCAACCTAGTGAACGTTTTGTCTTGGAAGATTCTTCTTTGTCGAAATGAGGTATGATTAGATTTAGAAGGCAATCCTCTTAGGCATTACCCCTATCTTTGGATGTTTGTATACGAAACTTTCATATGGTATTCTTAGTAGTTATTATCGCCTGTAGTAAGGATTGAACCTGTAGTAAGGACGGTCACTTAGAACAGATTGTTATCCGTTGTGCCACGGATCAATGGAGGTTGAAGCTCCAATCCTAACTAAGAATAAAATACTAATTAATTAACACTTCTAAATGGTTATGGCTGACTGAACGAGAATAACCTACTACCCACCGTTTTAAATTTAATTTAGGTTCCTGAGTTTGACATAAGGATTTCCAAGCTCGAATAATCAATCTTCATGTAAAAAATTCCGAAACAAAATGAATTCATATAAACCGTAAATTCTTGGATGCAACTAAGAAGAAAGACTTGTTCTTCCATTCTATTTTTCGCCCAATGGAACACATAGTGAGACCTAGAGATAACTAAGCTGTGTACCTTCATTTTAAGACACCCATTACTGATTTAGAATTAATATTTACTCATGTGAGAATAGTTTACCTGATGATTAATCTTTATGGCTTTGCGACCCTAAAGCACTCAGTTCCATTTCCACTTGGTGTCGCAACATATAATGTTATTCAGTGAAGTTTGGAAAATAGAAGAAAAAAGTTTGCGACACCACCAAATTCTTACTCAAAGCAAAAAAATGCGAAATGTAAATGAAAATTAATAGATTATATATTTTTTTAACTTTCACATTTGAGAAAGAATAGACAGATTTGTGTCTTCTGAACACAGCTAGAACATAGACTTGTCCATCCATTTAGCTTCATTGTAGTTATGCATTTTCATTTTAAGCGATTCTTTAGCATGTTCTGCTTGTGAAAATAACAATCGAGACGAGAATAGTAGTCCGAATTCAAACAATACCGATGTTTTGTTGAATTGGTGTTGCAATGGATACCGATGTTGACTATGGAATTGGATCAATCAAATTAAGGGAAGACATGGATCCCTCTTTTATGGATCAATTAATCATATGTTCCCTGCACGAACGAATACATACAACACTGCTCCATAAAGGAGGTAATGCACGAGAGGATTTAACTCATGGCAACAGAATAGATACTACACAACCACCACAGGAGAAAGTAATGCATGGGAGGATAGTATCTTGAAAGCAGAATAGATACTACAATGCGGCCCACAGAAGGAGATCATTCTTGGGAAGATGGTATCATAACGACAGAAAACATACTACACTACCCCACTAGAAGTATTAGTATAGGCAGATACCAAATTTCCATTAGTAATTGGTGTACAATAGTACATTAATAGAAGTAATTGCGTCAGACAGATACTAAATATTCATTAGTAAATAGAAGTAACAGAAGAATTTCGACTTCAAACAGACAGATACCAAAATCTCCATTAGTAATAGAAGTAATAGTATAAGTTTCAGCTGGAATAGGTATTGTGTCCCGGCATTTAATCAACCAAAAAGTGTTGACGTGCCGTAAAACAGGCAAATAAACCGAAAAGCAATTCTTGTCAATTGTTTTTACAAGTTTTCTTTAAATCTCGAAGATCTTTTTTGGTAACCATGACAATTGAGGCAGCAGGAACTTTCTCCCTAAAGCTTCAACAACATCTTCGATCCTTAGATGAGGACCCAATACCCATCTATTGATTTATTTTTCGTTTTCTTATCTTTTGGAAACGCCATGTTCACAATTGTTTTTTGGATTCCCAATTGGCGGGTTTTTATCTTCGCGTTTTCTTTCTTTTATTGCTTTTTTGCTCGATTCTTTTGTGTTTTCAATGTTTTATGTTTTGTTTGTGTCGCGTTGGAACCATCGAGCCAAAGGTTTTTTTTATTCCATTTCTCTCTTTTAATGCCTTGCATAGAACTGTTTCGCACTCTTTTCATCTGAGATAGACTCTATTAAATTATTCATAGAGTTTCTTTTGGTGTTCCTTTTTTATGTTTAGCTTTTCTTTGCCCTTCCTTCCCCATTTATTAATTTCTTTTCTGTTTGAAAGCTTCCCATAATCCTTTCATTGTTGTGTTCCGCGTATTTCATAAATTTCCTATCAGAGAAAACTAAATGCATCCATTGACATCAATGAACCAAATTCATGTTTTCCATTTATATATAAAAAGGATTCCTCTTTCTTAGATGAAGACCCGTTGGAATAGTTATTCATGTCTTTGAATAAAAACGACGCTAAATCTGACTTAAATTATATTTTATTCTTTTTCTGTTATATGCATGAATCAATTGGCGGGGTGTTAACATGTTAAGCATACGGTTGCGGTTCGATCCCGGCTTGAGACACTAACTAGTCTAGCCGCACTGATGAGCTGTGAAACAGCGAAACAGGCTGTATGTGGATGACTATAAAAAGCTCCCTCCGGGTAGAGCTTATTTTTGTAAGGGTATCGTCAACGGCCATTAGCTTTAAGGCAATGCTCATTAGGTAAAACTAATTTCGAGCTCAGGCATTTGCAATGTTTACATTTCGTTACATTGAGATATCACTTACATTCAGTCAGTGTCGCATGATGGCGTAGGGGTTAGCATCGCCGACTGTCAGCTCGACGGTTGCGTTTCGATCCCGGCTTGAGACACTAACTAGTCTAGCCGCACTGATAAGCTGTGAAACAGCGAAACAGGATGTATGTGGATGACTATATTTATATATATATATATATATATATCAAAATTTATAATTATATTTTCAAGGAACCAAGGATAAAATAGGAAGTCCGATAGTAGATGCTCAATATCATTTATTTATTTATTCAAAATTAAAACATTTTCATTATGCGCGTCATAGCAAGGTTAAGAGAAAATATATAGACTTCAGTCTAACTTTGATTATCATCAGAGCAAAGAGTTCAAGAAGAAAACTTGTCTACTCACCGAAAGAATGTGGCAAACCGAAATACACATGAAGAAGGTTGACAACACCCGAGATTTGAAAAGGCTTTTCAAACAGTATCTTCTAACAAAATGAATGAGCTAGCCTGAAATTGCCTTTATTTTCTACGCTGGAAGAATTTTATCCACCAAAAACTTACAAACCAATTGCTGAATCATTATTTACCCTGATGTAAAAAGTATATATTACAATTTTTAAAATTCTTATAAAGGTTTTATACGAAAATGCGGTTGGTATTATATAATGTTATCTACTTTAAACATTAGATCCACAGCAACATAAGACACTCATCAGGTGCGAACCTGCATGTCGTAAATTCCAGAAAGGTCAACGAGATTAACATGTATATTATTATGTTTCTTTCCAATTAAATGTATCTAAGACTCATATTTAAGGTCTATTATCGCATCGTTCTCATATCTTCAACCCTACAAACAGATGCCACCCCACATCATCATACTTTGCACACTTTCCTGATATACTCTTCCCTTGATCAGCAGCGGTAACACTCTGCTAGTTAGTAATGGAAAAATTCCCGGAATTAACTCAATCCACTCTTGATTCTTGCTATCACACATCAGCATCAGCATTTCACTGTGCCCCAAGAACCGTTTATTGATTTTCTTTTCATTGTCTTATCTTTGCAACCGCCATGTTAACAAATGTAACTGCGACATTTTTTCTAATTAATTTATTTTTCGCGAGTTTATTTTGTTTTGTTCTCCCCACAGAAAAATGTTTATTGTTTTCTTTATTCGTTGGCGTTTTCTGTTTTTCTTGTTTCTTATTGCCGTGACACGATTGAGCCAAATGTTTCGATTTCCTTCCCCCGTTTTAACGTCTATCAATGAAATCATGTCTCACTCCGGTTATACATGAAATTATTCTTCGTAGAGTTTATTATTTGTTTTTCTTTGTTAGGCTTTTCTTTCGTTAATTACTTTGCCATTCAAGATACTCCCATAATTGCTTCATAGGTTTCCCTTTATAGAAAACATTCATTGACATCAATGAACTAAATTCATTTTCACTATAACGATTTTCACTATTATTTCTCACGTGAAGAGTCTTTGAATAAATACAAGGTTTCAGTAACATGTTTCTATCATATATATATATATATATATATATATATATATATATATATATATATATATATATATATATATATATATATATATAAGAAACTAAAAGTGAAACTTTTAGTAGAAAGAACCTATAGTGAAATGGTAAAAGCTCAATATACGAGATAGAGCAATTATAAAGTTAAATGGACGAAGAGTGATAAACATACACGAATGTCCAAATTTATTTAAAACTTCAAAGCAAAGTATATTCTGTAATATGTTTATTGTTCTTTCCTTAAGCCAACTCTTTTCAAAGATCGAGATCTTATTATCAGAGGAATTATACAGATAGATAAGTTGGCAATAGAAAAGCCAAAGTTCAACATTTGAAAAAATATTTAGAAAAAGATGGGTGAGAAAAAAAATTCGAGTAAAAAGATATTGGGTTTGTCCGGATGGTAAATTGTCCGTCGATAAGGTGTCCAATGAAAGAGGGTTTCAATGGAGAAGAAAAGGTTTCGTAGAGGCATCATGGGTAGGCGTTCAAAAAATAAGTAAATCCAATGGTGAAAATTGAGTTCAAAGTCGCTCTATCTACGACTTTGTGCTGAAATGCAGGCAAATTTAAATGGATATATATGTAACCAAGTCCGGGTGTGAGGTTGGTGCCCCCTTGAAGAAGAATAACCAAAAAGGTTAAGTGCGGACCTACCCCCCCCTAGAATGTTCTAGAGAAAATCTTAAAATATATTTTGGAGACGTTTTTGTGAAACAAACCAGTTCAAAGGTTCACACAAGCGGTTGATGCCCCACCCTTCCCCGTTGAGAGGAGAGACAAAACAAAGTGTTGTTTTTTTGTAAATATAATTAAATTGTTTATTTAAGAAACCTGAGAACTCTGTGAGTTAAATTTAAAAAGATTATTTACTAATACTAAACTGTTTATAATTTTCGTTCGGATCTTTTGAGGCCAGCGATTGTGTTATTTTTAGCAATGACAAATCAGTTACCAACTGACAATTGAATATATCTCGGTCAGTGAAACCATATATGCGTCGGATTCCGATGGCAAACTGGAAACTGTTATATATAGCCATTTGGGGTGAAAGCACGTTAGTTTTACACTCAGCCCGTTGAAGCAGAGAGAACGACAGAGACTGCCAACAGAGGGCAAAGCGACACTCTCAGATCCCCAGAGGCCAACACTCCATAAGTTTTTAATGCTAAACACATCGCTTCCTTCAAAAGTCTGAAAGACTGATAAAAACTTAATTGTATTCTTTTGAATATATTATGGTGTATAATTGGTTGTCCTGTTTTTCTTTCAAATACACCACAAATCCACGGCTCTCTTTCGACGACGTTCGTCGTTAAGAGGGTACACAACAAACTGGTCCAGGACGTATAACTAGACGATCCACCGATAATTCAGTCACTACCCCATACCCGTAACTCAGACGGCCAAGAATTATCACCGGCAGGAGAAAGGTTCGGAGGTCGACGATCGTACGCAACAGACGGGTGAAGGTGAGAGTAAGGGGTTGACATTTGGTAGCCGTTTACCAGGATTATCGAAATCAGGAAGAAGGTGTGTTAGCTAACCAAAAAAAAAAACAGGAGGTTTACTGTTTATAACAGGTGGGACCTCCCAACAAGCGAGTCAACAAAAAGCAGCGCAGAACCAGGAACATCTCAGCAATCAGGTAGGAAAACCACTATTTTCGTTCTTTTCACTTCTTTTTGCTTTGTCATTGTTCGTTTTGGACTTCTTGTGGGCTTTTCAAAGAGCGCTTAATTGTATTTTAATATGGAATCTGCTAGGGCTGCGGAGGAGTTGGGTCGTGGGATTGAAGAGGGGGGTCGGTTTACCCCCAAACTTAATGTAACGGGATCCAGAATTCCACTATTCACAGGTTTGGCTGTGGAGTTGGGACCCTGGCTCAAAGCAATAGAAAAGAAAGGGCGCATCTATAACCTGCCGGAGGCCAATATGATCTTACTGGCCTATGACTATACCGAGGGTGTTGCCTCAGAATGGATTGGGGAGTATTTGGATAAGTACAGATCCCAAACCAACTGGGAGAGGTTTGAACACGACATCCAGCAGCACTTCGGCAGTCACTCGAGCCGAACAGAGGCAGCTCGAGCGCTGATAGGGGTGAAGCAGAGGGATGGAGAATCCATTGCTCACCTAGAGGGACGCATGAGCGTTCTTGCTAAGGTAGCCTACCCGGATCAAGATCGGAGAAATGATCCGGCTACCCAGGCCCAGCTGGCAGAGTTCTTCACGGATGCGTTGAGTAATTCTCTGTTGCGTGAGGACGTGGCAAGGGCAGAACCTAACACGTTGGAGGAGGCCTTTGCACAGGCTCGACGAGCTGAAGCTCTCCTCCAGAGATTAGGAAAATTAGAGGAGAACAAGACCGACTGGTTGAAGGTCTGCTACGGATGCGGTCGACGAGGACACATTCGAGCAAGATGCCCTGAGCTTCAGAGTTGGGAAGAAGAAGCCACGAATCCAGAACACCGGGACCTAAGGGCAGGGGGAAGATACATACCCCATCCTAACTTTAAGAGGGGTCTATTATGCTTTGTTTGCCAGAAAGAAGGGCACAGGGCACATGAATGTAGGATTAAGGACAGAAACAATCCACCCAGAACCAAATTAAAACCCAGGAAGACCCCAACAAAGAAATCTTTAAACTAGTTAGGGTCGCCCCAGTAGCGAAAGGGCGGGTGACCCCTAGGAGGGATAGGAATGTCCGGAAAAGCATAGATGGGGCTTTAAAATTAAAATGCTATAATTGCGGAAAAGAGGGGCACTATAGTTATCAGTGCAGAGACGGGGTGCACTGCCTCAACTGTGGCCGCCCGGGACATTCAAAGAGGGTCTGTATGTCGAGACCTAAGTGTTTTAAGTGCGGCAGTGAGGAACACTTAATTCGGAGTTGCAAGGCAAAGGGGTTCGTACGGTGTGACGAGTGTAAGGAAAGAGGGCACACCACAACTAGCTGTCCACTTAGGAAGAAGGAGACGCGCCAAAGGTTCAGGAAGAACGGGCATTTATGGGAAAGTCGTAGAAAGAGGAAAGGGGTTAAGTTATGTCAAATATGGTCCGAAGATGACGAACTAACCTGCAATATAGAGGTAGAGGGCGAAACGCTCAGAGCATTGATAGACACCGGATCGGAAATTTCAGTCATTAGTTCGTTAGAGTTGCAAAGACTAAGACTCCCCGCCGACCGATTTATGCTAACTAAGACGAACGCGTTTCAAGCAGATGGGGGTAGATTCAGGTTAGATTGGATGCTGGAAGTGAAGATAAAAGTGGGGGAGACCGAGACATCCCACACACTTTATGTAGCGCCAAAAATGGCCCACGACGTGATACTGGGAGGAGACTGGCTTAGACAGAGGAAAGCCGTATTAAAATTCGACCCTCCAAAGTTAGTCCTTGGGGAAGAAGAAATTATTTTGGGTAGCACGATGCTCACTCGAGTGGACTTCGTGTCTCGTGAGGATTTAAAAATTCCACCTAGAACAGCGGTGACGAGCTGGGGTGAGGTAGAAGGGGCTATAAGGGATAACAAAGCCGTTTATCAGGTGTTACCCCTTCCCCACATAGAAGAGGACGAGGACGTGACAGTGTTACCAGCATTAGTGCGGGAAGGTCAGGCGCAGAATTTTCCGGTAGTTGTAGCAAATACGAGCCTAAAGACAGTTAATATTAAATCAGGAACGAAGTTGGGCAGAGCTTCAGTGTTAACATTAAAAACTAGGGTGAGGTGCGAAGAAATGCCTGTAGAGAGAGAAGCAATTAGTGACAAGGTGGAATTAGACTGTCCTGACCAATACCGAGAAAGGTTAGGAAGACTAGTTAAAGCTAATAAGCGAGTATTAGCTAAGTCAGATAAGGAGTTAGGTAATACACATACAGTAAAAATGTCGATTGACACGGGAGACCATCAACCAATAAAGATGAGGCCGTACAGAACGCCTATTTGGAAGAGAGAGTTGGTTGAGAAAGCAGTGAAGGAGATGGGAGAGGCTGGAATCATCGAGCCGTCTCAATCACCTTGGGGTTTTCCAGTAGTAGTAGTGGAGAAAAAGGACGGAGGAAATAGATTCTGTATAGATTTTAGAGAACTTAATAAGATAACAAAATCTACTGCTTATCCCCTGCCCTTGATAGACGACATTTTAGCGATGCTGGGGAAGGCTACATGTTTTTCCTCCATAGACCTAAGATCAGGTTACTGGCAAGTGGCAGTAAATGAGAAGGACAAACCTAAAACGGCTTTCTGTTGTCACATGGGGTTGTTCCAGTTCCGTGTCATGCCGTTTGGGCTAGCAGGAGCTCCGGGTGTTTTTCAATCATTAATGGCAATAGTGTTGAGGGGATTTGAACATTTTGCCATGGCATATTTGGATGACATCTTAATCTTCTCAAAAACCCCGGAAGAACACTTTAAACATTTACAGGCTGTGTTAGACCGTCTGAAATATCATGGCTTGAAATTGAAGATCGAAAAGTGTCAATTTATGAGAAAAGAGACTAAATATTTAGGATTCATCATAGACCAATCTGGAGTAAGGCCAGATACTGATAAAATAAAGATTATAAGGGCAATGCCAGAACCTCGAACAGTTAGACAAGTTAGAGCCTTTATAGGAACTGTAGGTTATTACAGAAGGTTCATAGCAGGGTTCTCTAGAATAGCTATACCGCTAATTAATCTAACAAAAAAATACGCTAGGTTCAATTGGACCGAGGCATGTCAGAAAGCCTTCAATACGTTGAAGGCGGAGCTGACCTCCATTCCTTTATTGATTTATCCCGATTTGAACAAGCCTATGGTCCTATATACGGATGCTAGTGATACGTGTGTAGGAGCTTGTTTGACTCAGCCGTGTGAAGAGGCAGAAGCTGTAATCCCAGGAATAAAGGATGAAATGCCTATCTACTTTCTCTCTCACAAGTTAACAAAGACCCAACAGAAGTGGCCCGTGATTGAAAAAGAGGCCTATGCCATCGCGTACGCTTTGCAAAAGCTGCATTTTTATTTAGCGGGCGCGACGTTCGTAATAAAAACTGATCATCGCCAATTACAGTACTTGTTCGAGGCTGAATGGAAGAACCGAAAGGTGCAACTATGGGCTATGCAACTGAGTGGCTACGACTGTAAGATAGAATACCTGTCCGGAAAAGAGAACACGTGTGCAGATTTATTATCTAGAATTCCCGAAGCGGTTGGGGAAGAAGCTGACGCTAGTGATCAGAATCTAGTTAATGATAATAACTATAGAATCTGCGTACTCAACTCTCAGCAATTGCAGAATAGGCCCTCGGAGATGGAAGATGAAATAGAGCCAGAAGAAAATGACTCTCAAGAAGACGATTCCGATAAGATTGGGTGGAAATCGATAGACCTGAAACTACTTAAGTTAGAAGCTAGCAGGGACAAAGAGTATAGCGAACTTAAGAAATCGCTAGTAGAAGGGAAATTACCGCTTTCAAAATCGAGAAAATACCTGTTGGAAGATGATCGGGTATACTATGTAAATGGAGAAGAAAAGAGCCCAATGTTACGCTTGTATATCCCGAATGGCCACGTGAGGGCCAGTGTAGTGCAGGTAGCACATGACGGGTTGGGTCATGTAGGTATTGATAAGACTTACTCGCTGTTAGCGAAGAAATACTATTGGCCGGGTATGTATAAACATATCCACTCCTATGTGACGGAATGTGTCACTTGCCAGAAGCGGGCTGTTAAGGGCGCTAAGACACCCCTAATGGAGACTGATATTCCATCATATCCGTTTGAGAAGTGGAGCATGGATGTCTCAGGGCCATATAATAGTAGTAACAAGGGAAATAAGTATATAGTCAGCATGGTCGATTGGTTAACTAGTTGGGTAGAGGCATTCCCTGTGCAAATGAAGGATGCACAGACCATGGCAGAAATACTTATGAATGAAATTTTCCCTAGGTATGGTGTCCCACGTATGTTAGTGACAGATAATGGCAGAGAATTTGTAAATACCACTATAAGGGAGGTGACGGGATATTTAGGAGTGAAACATATCACCACCTCTCCATACCACCCCCAGAGCAATGCTAAGGTAGAAAGATTCCATAGGTTTTTGGGAGATACGCTGTCGAAGTTATCAGAGGACGAAGTCGAAAATTGGGACTTGTTCTTGAATCAGGTCTTAGCAGCGGCCAGATTTTCACATAATGATACGACTAAATTCTCTCCATATTACCTGGTGTACAGTAGAGATGTAGTGTTACCATTAGATAATCTTCTACTACCAAAAAAAAGGTATACTGAGGAAGAAAATCATAAAAAAATGATCGAGCAGCAGCACTCTCTGTTTAGTGAAGTGCGTCGAAGGATTAACTCAGCACAGAAAAAGCGTAACAAAAGAGTCAACGATGGAAGGGTTAAGAAAACATATGGAGTTGGCGACCCGGTATACTACAGAGCACTGGTTAGAAAAGGAAAATTAGATCCTAGATGGAAACCGTACTATAGGATAGTAGAACAAACGGGGCCGGTAACATATAAAATATGGGATCAACTGACAAATAAAACGAAGAGGGTTCACGCGTCAGATATCTGCGAAGCCAATATTAGGGAGTGGAAAATGCCTAATATACAAACAGATAGACCTGTAAGGAAAGCCACCCTGATAGATCCGGAAGGAGATCGGGAAGATACGGATAGGTGGGCTGACGACGAGATAGCAGTTGAACAGGAGTTAGAGGTAGAATTTGAGGTAGAGGATACAGACTTGCTGACGGAGACCACAACTACGCCCCTAGATTCGGAAGGTTGGGAATCTGAAGATGACATTCCATTGTCAGTACGGAGAGATAGGGAAGCTGGTAAGGAGAATAGGGCTGACGACTCAGAGAGCAATACGATTCCGTCGACACAGCCCCCAGAAGTAATAGGCGACGTGATGGGACCTAGACTTCTGAGAAGCAGCATAAAACGGCCTATCAATGTTATCTCAAAACAAGGGGAAACGAAAGATAGTTATAAAGAAGATAAAGACAAAGAAAGTCCAATTAATTCTATCGTAAAGTTATTTGGGGAACGAAATTGAATAGTTGAAATAAAAATGGAACAAATAATAGAAGAGCTCTACTATGTGTACTTGCAGGATGCGTCGCCTGATAGTGATGATGGTAATGATGACTGGTTGGACAGTAGCGCTGCGCCACACCCACAGCACAATATTTAAGAAGACCAGCGAGGTGGCAATTACGCACTCTAAGTGGATCTTGACATTTGTCATCGATCTAGGAGCGTATCGGAAGGTTCAAAGGGAACTAGAACACGAGGTTGACTTAGCGACGGACTTAAATCTGCAAGTGCAGAAAAATCAATCAAAACTTGAGACAGATTCCGATCCAGTGTTATTTGTATCACTAGGAGGACGATTAGCTAAGATGAAGCAAAGACTCCGATACGTTGGAGGATATTTCAGGGATATTGGATTATTGGCAACAGAAGGGACCCAAAAACGAGTTAGAAAGAGATCTATACTACCTTTCGTAGGTAAAGCACTACACGTATTATTTGGTACAGTATCAGAAAGTGACACAGAGGCATTAAGACGGCATATAAGCGGTTTAGAGGAAAATCAACAGAAGATAAAGCACGTCGTAGGGGAAGGTTTATCGATAATGAACGTTACTAGATATGAACTAACAGAACATAGACAAAGAATTAACTGGCTATCTCGTACGGTCACAAGCCTAAACGGAAGTTTGACTTTTTTGGCTAGAAGAATAAGTACCGTAGAGGCTGTAATTGGGCAAATACTGGAACTACTGATGATGACAACCCAACTCGACTCATCAATTCAGTTATTGACATTGGCGATGGAACATGTTAGGACACAATTAGATTTACTTTCATTAGCGCACATGTCACCGAGCATCATACCTCCCAAAGACTTAAAAACAATACTCGGGATGATTCAGTCAGACTTACCGCATGCTTTACGCTTACCAGTAGATCCAAAGAAGAGTCTATGGGAATATTATAAAGCCTTAAGTTGTGCTACAATTATGCAAAATGATAAGATTTATGTAATGGTTGAGTTACCTTTGTTGAGTGGAGATAGCGATTTCGAGGTGTTTAAAGTAATTAACTTACCGATACCGTTTCCTAATAACGTCACTGGGAAGGGGGCAGTAGCAAGATACAAAGTTGAGACGGAAGGAATAGCTTTTAACCCCGCCCGAACCAAATTCATAGTGTTGTCGCCTAGCGAAGCACTAGCGTGTAGCATGAATGCACTGAAAGTTTGTGCATTAAAAAGTCCCATCTATGCAACCAACGGACACAACTTATGCGTCATTCAATTATTTCAAGGTAACGAGGAGGGAATCGATAAATACTGTGGAGCCGAGGTGTCGATGGATACACTCACCCCCCAAGCTATACATCTATCGGATGGTGTTTGGACAGTGACCTCAACTAGTAAGCGAAGGCTGACGAAAGTCTGCAAGGGACGGCAACAAGGTGAAGTACTTATTACTCCACCTATGACCATTATAGATCTACCTATGAGTTGTGCAGCAGTCGGCCCAACTCTGGAGATCTTGCCATCCTACAAACTTACAGAGAAGTTTGAGCTCCGGAATGACTTTCTGTCATTAATTAAAATACCGCGTGTAAAGTGGTCGGAAGTATGGACCCCTATCACTAAGGAATTTCCGAAGATAGAGGCTCACGAAATCCCACCTCTTCTGAGGCCGGTCGGGACGACCGTTATGAGCGAGTTAGTAGATGAGTTACGAACAGTAAAGAGTAATAACGAACAAGAAAAATGGCGATGGGAAGAAGTAAGTAAATGGTTATATCCTATGATAATCATCTTGATCGTGATGATGATAATAGCCTTTCTAGCGTATGGGAAAAGGAGGGTAAACCACATCAATAGCATACTAAGGGCTAGAAAAGATGCTAATAAGCTAGATGAGGATGAGGGTAACCTTCAATTAGAGCGCTTAAAAGGAACAGTCCACTCGATGTTTGAAATGAATAGGGATGAGCATGAAGTGAAGAACACTACCGTGGTTTCTGATAATACTATCAGTCCTGATCAATCTGGTACAGAACCGGGACAACCAACAAACCCCGCGTCTAATACCCTACCAACATTTGAGATCCATATGTGAAGAAGACTGGAGCCGGGTAATCGAGAAAGCTCCATGGAATGGAATCCGGACTTAGAAGGATGAAATGAACTAAAGACAGATTTAAAAAAAAAAAAAAAAAAAAAAAAAAAATCTGGAACAAAACTTTTTTTTTATGTGCTTGAACGATAAAGCTTTTTAGGACTCTTATAAAATCGAAATGAACTAAAGACAGATTAAGAAAAAAAAACACGAACTCTGAAAGAACACTTTTTGCATGTGCATGAAGGATAAGGCTTTTAAAACAATTTTTATTTTTATTTTACTAACCAAATAGCTAAATATTACGAATTGTACAACCACAGAGATTCCCTAGTATTAAGGCCATGTAAGAAGGAGGGGTTAGAAAAAAATATTGATCCCAATATTGTTTCCTTTAAGTGGGGGAGGTAATGTAACCAAGTCCGGGTGTGAGGTTGGTGCCCCCTTGAAGAAGAATAACCAAAAAGGTTAAGTGCGGACCTACCCCCCCCTAGAATGTTCTAGAGAAAATCTTAAAATATATTTTGGAGACGTTTTTGTGAAACAAACCAGTTCAAAGGTTCACACAAGCGGTTGATGCCCCACCCTTCCCCGTTGAGAGGAGAGACAAAACAAAGTGTTGTTTTTTTGTAAATATAATTAAATTGTTTATTTAAGAAACCTGAGAACTCTGTGAGTTAAATTTAAAAAGATTATTTACTAATACTAAACTGTTTATAATTTTCGTTCGGATCTTTTGAGGCCAGCGATTGTGTTATTTTTAGCAATGACAAATCAGTTACCAACTGACAATTGAATATATCTCGGTCAGTGAAACCATATATGCGTCGGATTCCGATGGCAAACTGGAAACTGTTATATATAGCCATTTGGGGTGAAAGCACGTTAGTTTTACACTCAGCCCGTTGAAGCAGAGAGAACGACAGAGACTGCCAACAGAGGGCAAAGCGACACTCTCAGATCCCCAGAGGCCAACACTCCATAAGTTTTTAATGCTAAACACATCGCTTCCTTCAAAAGTCTGAAAGACTGATAAAAACTTAATTGTATTCTTTTGAATATATTATGGTGTATAATTGGTTGTCCTGTTTTTCTTTCAAATACACCACAAATCCACGGCTCTCTTTCGACGACGTTCGTCGTTAAGAGGGTACACAACAAACTGGTCCAGGACGTATAACTAGACGATCCACCGATAATTCAGTCACTACCCCATACCCGTAACTCAGACGGCCAAGAATTATCACCGGCAGGAGAAAGGTTCGGAGGTCGACGATCGTACGCAACAGACGGGTGAAGGTGAGAGTAAGGGGTTGACAATATACATATATATATATATATATATATATATATATATATATATATATATATATATATATATAGAGAGAGAGAGAGAGAGAGAGAGAGAGAGAGAGAGAGAGAGAGTGTGTGTCAGGTTGTATATGAAAAGAAATCAAATAAAGTGCTCGATCGTATAAGAGAGCTAATATAATTTATTTAGATACTGTATATATACATAAATTATATATATATATATATATATATATATATATATATATATATATATATATATATATATATATATATATATTGAATTTTAGTAAGATACTTAGATTAAAACTAGGTCAGGCCGTTTTTCAAACATACCGAGTGACCGGCTAGTTACTTGAAGGATAGGGGAATATGACTCGGCTATGACTCGGATACTGTTGCCTGCTCCTAGCTATAAGGCGATACATTCTCCCTTCCCCAGAAAAAAGCCATCGAAAATGTACCTGATGACTCCCTTACAAATGACGTAATATGTTGGTTTGAGTTTTTTCTTTTTGTTAACGTTATTCTTGCTCTGCATTGCATTGAGCTCTGTCACTCAAGATCTCCTACGAAAACCACTCTATCCTTCACGGACCCAACATACTATATATATATATATATATATATATATATATATATATATATATATATATATATATATATATATATATATATATATATATTCTTTGGTTGGTAAAAGAAATCTAACAGAAAATGTTATTCTTGTAACAGCATAACATTATTAATTATTATGCATCAGATCAAATCAACTTATCAACTTGGTTTCAAACCAGGTACGGTCTTACAGTCTATATGTGGAGACTATATAATCCCCTTTCTTGGCTAAAGCTTTTCGTCAGGTAATCGCCAACTGCCACTATCTTTAAGGCATAGCTCATATGGTAAAACCAATTCGATCTCTCTCTTTCTTATTATTATTAAGTGCAGTGTATTCTAAGTGCCCTGTGATTGGATGAAAATCAGCGAATCAAAGACCACTGCTTCAATCTCTGCAGAAAACCCAGGAGAGCGCCTATTTTGAAAATATCGGCCTCTTCTCTCCAGCCTTCGCTGCCGTCAACATCGTTTCTCCTCTGCTGCAGCAGGTGCGAGCGGGCACATACGAGGACATAGTGAATAGGCGCTCCGGTCTTTATAGCAGTCGGCTATCCCACCCGTTGCCGATAAGACAGTAGCCACTGTCTTTTCACACCATGCGGGCTAATTCAGTCGAGCGTGTATGCAGTGCCCATTTAAGCGAAAGAAGCCATCTTGATGTTCTGGACTATTCTTCGCCGCCTTGTCCCCAGAAGGAATCCTGTTACAAGACAACTGGCAGTGAGTCCGCAAAGGCACTTCTTTTGCAAGCAACATTCTCTTTCTTTCTTCTCTTTTTATCCATATAAATACGTTATCTACCCACGTTGTTTGTTATCTCTGTTCTTGTCTAGTCACGTTTATATGCTACCAACTTTTCTTCCAGCGGACTACAGTCTTCGTCCTTCATTCTAGCGGAAAAAACTCCAACATTCTCTCTCTCTCTCTTTCTCCTTCTCTCTCTCTCTCTTTCTCTCTGTATAAAGTTAAGTTTTCAAGGGAAGACACGCACTCTTAATTAACTAGGAAGACCGGCTAACAAATATTCTAAATAAGACTAAGGGAAAATCTGCACCAGCTCACCATACAAGAAGATAAATATAAATAGTAAATATAAAAAGTAGAAATAAAGCAAAATGCTGAAAAGGAAGACACTGGATTGTATGCATATTAGAGAGATTTTAGGGAAGAGTAACCTTGTACCTATGGGGTCTCCTTTTCTTTTTTCTCTCCTTTTTGGTTTTTGATGGAACCATTGGTGTTTTTATTTTGTAAATTGATTTTCAGAAATTGTCTTGGGGGAGGGGGAAATTTGACCAGGTGAGCTTTTGAACTCCATTCTCCCTTTCATCAGAGCGAGAAAGCTAAAATAGCAAGTCAGTCCACGTCAGTCTACGGTTGGTGTTGTTTTCTTTAGATCACCAGGAATGATAATAATAATTTATGTATGAAAAATGTAATTACTGACGTAATTCTATGATTTTATATCAATATTAGTGCGTCATGAATAAATATAAAAACCTTAAAACCCCTCTCTACGTGAGTTACATTTATAAAGTCGGGATAAAGTACAGAATAGTTAACAGTCGAGAATTCGTACACAAAAAAATAAAAACAACAAATAATTCATAGCAAATGCAGTGAAAGCTGTCTTATCGACACACGAAAATCAAAATTGCGCCAAGATAATATTTAGACGATTACCCATGGCTTTACGATGTTTTTTTTTGGGGGGGGGGGCACATGGACTTAAAAGTTAGTGAGCTTTCATCGAAATATAATTCTGAAATTTCCACACGTTAAAAGTATACGAGTCGGTAGATAATTTAATACTACTGCGTGTTGGGTTTATCTTTTGGCTGTTAACTATTCTGGACTAAGTCGTTCTTTCGGTTCGTATCAATGACAAAATCAGATTGCATTTTAGCTGAAATTTCAAAATGAAAGCATAACAGCTTTAATTAATTAAAAACATTCACGAGTGAAGATTTTTTATAGCTAAAATAATGAAGTGTTCAATCATCATCATTGACGTAATGAAAAGTCACATTTATTTATTTTTATGAACGTGAAGAAAAGAAAAGAAAAAAAGATATCATGCCTGGGCGACGGTGAGTGTTTGAAATAAACACAATCCAACCCTCCTTTCATATCCCATAACGTCAAGGGACGTCGTCAGGGAGTCAGGCAGATATTTTATCTGTCCTAACTTTTCAGTGTGTATTATAGAACCTGGTGGAACCCATGTCTTTTCCAGGCCACATACAGCTCCTGGTATTCTTAAATGTCATTCTGGCCAGGCTCAACCTAGCTTTAACTTCGGTTATTTAACGGCAACGTGATTACGCCATATATAAACACCAAAGTTATGCATAAACAAAGTCTTCCCATCTGAATTCTATTCGCATGCTAAACATTTGTTTACAAAATAAAACAATACTCCTAAACAGAAAGAACTATTTGTTATATTGAAATGAAAACAATCGTTTACTTTAAAAAAACAACAATAACACCTGGTCCTCAATTCGTCTGATTGCAACATTATGTGTGTGTGAAGGCTCCAACTGTACCGCCTGCAACCAAACTGGTCATATCTCGAAGGACACCGTAAATGTCGCCTGCCCAGATTCAATATATATATATATATATATATATATATATATATATATATATATATATATATACGTAATTTATTGAACATTGTTGAAGACAGCTGACTATGTTGCCCGCCTGAATTGACATGAATAGGGTTTATTTCTCTACTTGACGCATTTCTCTACTTGACGCATAACAGTTAGATCGCTCAGATTTTAGTTAAAAGTGACTGGTGTTTGGGTTCGAATCATGCGACACGTACAAAAAGTCACACTGAAGATTCCGTTAGGATGAAACGTATACGTCTGTGGATAATAATTATATATTGTAGATATGTATATTGTAGATATGTATAATGGAGATGTTCAAAAAAGTTTTCAAGCAGTTGACACAATGGCTTCCCTTATCTGAAACTACTTACATCTCGATAAAATGCTTCTTCTTTCACTTTTTTTCTGAATTCGCATCATAAACAAACCGAAAATCCATATCCGATGGGAGAATAACAATGTCTGAGATTTCATCACACCCACACACACACACAAACATATATATATATATATATATATATATATATATATATATATATATATATATATATATATATATATTTGCTTTTAAATCTGAACATATTGCAATTAATTTAAATATGTCCTTCACGTTTTCGGGTATTCATAAAAGCAGTCCATTTAAATAATTGAAAGTTTACATCACATCTTAAAAAATGCTTAATGTATCGTCGTGTTCGATTTAGAGGTAAGTGCACCATTAAAAATATCTCGAAACATCGTATCTAGTTATAAAAATATATCTATGGCAAGTAAGCTACACAGAAACGTCCGTGTTTCATTCCCGCAGAAAATCATCAGACTTAATGTGAATGATTTCTCCTGTTGGAATTAACATTTACTACTAAATTATTGAGTACTGTTAAAGTAAATACTGGATATCTATCTCTATATACAGAGATAGAGAGATGGATTTATATATATATTTATATAGTAGCGGGGCCATCTTTCCGTCGCTTATCATCCAGCAAATATCACTTGCAACAACTGGTCTCGCCCCCCTCTCTCTCTCTCTCTCTCTCTGATATCTAATTCCCTTTTCGAAAATGGAAAAACTCTCTATGATTAGAGATTATACATCTCGTTTTTATCTCTGTCCTTAGATGACGGTCACTTCCGATAATGGCTCTAGTTTAGCACAAGTTTAGCACAAGGCAAACATTAAAACTAATAAAATGAAAACTAATTTTCTTAGACTAAGGTAGGGATCTTTTGTAGAATAGTCCCGCCACTAATGGAATTCTGAAAAGGTTTTGAAAAAAAAAAAATAGTCCGCAATTCTCGCACACACCCGTGACCTATTTTTGTGAGTCCAGTGTAGACATGCGTCGAGTTAGGATTAGATCAAGTCTTATCAATAAAACCCCTGTATATCGCCGTACAAAATGCGGAATAAGCACCACTGTTGAACACATCAAGGAATTCTGTACAGCTATCCGGCATAGACGAATCCAATCCCATCAACGTGCTTTTACTGCACCCGCGTTTTGTCGTTAGGGTTTTGGCGGGGCTATTCCACAAAAGATCCGCAGATAAAATCTTAACGATCGTATTTATACAACAACTATAGTTAAACGTAATCGTACGGAAATCTATGCTAGTGATTTTTGAGGATGAGAATGAGTAGATTTTTTTATTGAGAAGATGGTCACCATATATCAAGCTACTCAAGAATAAAGGGTTAATGAGATTGAATGTTTGCCAGGACCAAATAATCGAATACTTGTGGGGATGGTTCATGAGGCGGAATCTGTTGATATTGAATTTGAAGAAGACGAAGTTGGAATCTGCAGAGAAGCAGTCTCGTGGCAATGTGTTCCACAGATGGGGGGAGGGGCTTGCAAAGAAGCTCTGTTCGTGGAACTTCAGCCAGCCAAGCACCTTCAATGCAAATAACGATAGTGTAGGGAGCCTAGCAACGTCTCTTCTGTGGAGAAGGGTTTGTAAGGAACGGAAGAGATCATCTATTAGATTTTGGAGTCGATTTGTAACAAAAGTTTTTTTCTTCTTGTTTTTATAATGCATTTTTCGAAACTTTGTGGCATAGTTGGCAATTACTCAACAGAACACCTGAGGAATTTGTGTTTTAATATGAAATCGATGTTTTTTATTACGATAACTGCGTTACCATAGCAATACACTCGATATAAAAATGTTATTTTGTACTCTCCAAAAATATAAATTAAAAACAATTCTGTCAATACCATATTTAAATCGAAAGAGGCGAGCATATACTTTTTTTTACAACAAGACCATTTGATATGGAAGTATGTAGAATAACTAAGAAGAATACCCGTTCCGGGGTGGATAAAATTAATTCCCAGAACAGTTTTGCACCACTTTTATCTCCCTTGTATGGCCACGTGCGTCCCTCGACAATCGCCGCTAACACCAACGTGGTTTTCTTCTGCTCGTCTTCATCTTTCGTTCTGGCCAACTCAGATACATTGTGTCATATACAGTTATATAGTCGCAAGATTAACTAATTTGCATATTGGTTTTGAAAAAAAAACATTTTATTAATTATTCTTTGTTATTATTTTTTAATTTAAGTGTTTTGGTTTTAATATAATAGTTCTGTTTCACAATATGCTTTTATTTGTGTTCAAATTTTTCTTTATTTAAAGAGAGCGACTTGATTTTCAACAAGTTGCAATCTATTTCTAAATAGCAAGTGGAAAGATTTCTTTATTCTTTAACTTTATTTATTCTCACATTTAAAAGCTCGGGTTAATGATTTTATCAGGTGGACGGTGAGACACCACCCTGAGGATTGGATACGATGGTTGAAACTGGGCAAACTTTGATTATTTAAGAGGATGGCTCGACAAGAATTTGTTAATATTGGACTTAAAAACAACCATTTTCGTTGTCAGCTGGGAAAAAGCTCTGTAGTATTGTGTTGCACAGACGCGTAGTTCTTGAAAATAAACTTTGTTCATGGAAATTACGTGCACAGCGAGCCAGCAGAGCCAACCTGTTAATAAATGTGTTCATAACAGTTTGAATAATCTTCTGACTTTTTGCTGATTTACGAAAAATAAAAGCAGAACAAAAAATGGTGGCTTTATATTTAAGGTTGCATCAATCGATATACAAATATTAGCTCTATTTTTTTACTCGTTGAAAAAGAAATCTTTAAATACTATTTTAACTTGAAAGAGACGATCCGTTCTGTGTAATTAATATTGAAATGGAAGTTTAAAAAAAAGATTAAACATTAAAAACATGATTGGACGGGCCGTGATGAATGGCTTTTTATAAATAGTTTTGAATACTTCGTCTAAAAAACAAAAAAACAAAAAAAACAGCACGACGCACACACGAATCTTAGATCGGATCAATAGCGAAATACTATTCGACCTTTTGATGTATCTTTCATCTTTTAGTTTTATTAATGCCATAAGTTTTACAAGACGAGGTTCACCTTGGATTCATTCTGGCAACCTAGGAACTGCATCGCTGTAACTTCATGCAAATAATATTTATTGCTGGTACAATAATTTTAGCAGAAAGATGTGTGGGGGCGATCGGAGTATAATGTTGCAGTGGCTACTCGGACCGAACCGAATGATACCTTATTTACACAGAGAATAGTCTATGTTATCAGTCCCCTATCCATTTTTTTTAAAGATGGGATCGTCTGACGGCAGAAAGGTATTTTCTTAAAATTTCATCGAATGTCTGTGTTGCGTCGGACTTAGAACTCTAATTAAAATACATGGCCTCCAGGCTAAAATCAAAGTGTAGTATCTGTTCTTTCTAAAGATGGTATAATAATATCGTAGGGTGTGCGTTCGTGCTGGACATCCAAAGCATTTCGAGATACACACCTCATAACCACACGCTAACCCTTACTCTGATCTGGATACTTCTGTAATCAGAAGTATTTTTCAAACGTGGGAGAATAATATCGTGGGATCTCCGTTCGCGTCACGCGTCCATAGAGTTGAAATGTGTCGCATACTCATTTTTAGGACCGCAGTGGAATTTTTACAAGTTCCGCTTAATCTGTCCATATTACGTGATAATTTCACATGACCGTAAGGATAAACTGAAAGCGTGCAGAGTCAAAGGTGGCTCTGTGAACCGGGTTCGCGCCTTATGACCGTCTGAAATTATCACTTCCCAGCACTGATGAGTGCAAAAGCTCAAAACGACGTCGTCTGTGAGTATTTTTATGTATACTAATTTAATTTTTATAATTTAATTTATATATATATATATATTAATTTAATTTTCATCATTTTAATTTATTTTTTTAATTTAAAGTTTTAATATTTTAATAGTTTCAATATTTACAAAGTCTTGTCAGTAATGCCAATGCCTCAAGGGTCATACTGACTAGGCATTTCTTGCTGTGACTGAGAAGGCCTATGCAGACCTTGCAGTCTCTTCCACATTTGTCACAGATGAAGGAGGAGGGTGGATGGGGAAGCGCACCTGCTTTTGCCCTTTCTTTCCTACTTGCTATCTTTTTTTTGTAAGAATGACAAATCTATTTCAACTTCGATTGTTCAATGCAAGGTGTACTCGGTAAAAACATGTTTATTTTTTTCCCTTAAGCCAAGGCTTTTCAAAGATTAAAATATTATCATCAGAGGAATTACATAGATTGATAAGTTGCCAAAATTCATAATTTGAAAAAATATAAAGTAATGTATGCGTGTAAAATATATGGAGTCTGTCCAGTTGGTGAATGTCCGTTGATAAGGTGTCCGGTGAAAGGGATGGGGAAAAAAGGGTTTCGTGAAGGTAGAGTTGAAAATGTTCAAAAGGAAGTAAATCGAATAGAAAGATGTTTAGTTCACTCGTAGATGGAACGCACTTATTCGGATGTAATTTTGAGAATTCGGGCCAAATACTTCAGTGGACCGAGAATGAAAGTAGTTTTCAATTATCTTTATAATTGCTTAACCCATTTCACTATAGGTTGTATCCTCTAAAAGTATACTTTTAGTGTCATATTTTATATATATATATATATATATATATATATATATATATATATATATATATATGCACAGGCACGTGTTTGACGTCTATACAACTCATCAGTGTAGCGAGACGCAACGAAATTCGAAACCCAGACCCCCAGCGCTTTATGTCCGCTCTAAGAGAAAATAAGTTATGTGAAAAATAAACTGATAAGACAACAAATATTGGTGTTTTATTTTTTAAATGTTGATATATATATAATGGAAAATGAAAAGTAGCTGTGGGACTCCAGAAATACTTGATAAGAAAAAGTGACCATTTTAATATGCAAAGCACGTCAATTGAGGCTATTTTCACAAAGATATCAATTCTTAATTACTTGTGTATTATTCTAGAGGTGAATAGGTGAGAATTTACATCTATAAATTGTCTGTAAGTCAATGTTTGTGCATCAGAATCACCGCGTCACGTCAGCTTGGTAATCTTGAAAGAAATCGAAAAACAAAAATCCAAAAGACAACAAAGTATAAAACAAATAACTTTAATCAAACGTATTTAATTTTCTACCGTTTTGAAACTGTAAAATAGTAAAAGAAAATGACTTATCCTACCCCTAAAGTATAAGCTAAGTCTTTTAAAAAAATATTTTTAACATAAATATATCCAAAGCTAAGCGACAATCAGTTTCCACACTTTAAAAGTATACAGGGAAAATTAACTTTTAATGCATTTCTCAGTCGTTAACTATATTGCAAGATTTCTTTTTTCGTCTCCATCAATGGAAGAATTTTCCTTTTCGATTTTTATACCTCACTGTTTGTATTCTTGTGTAATTCGAGATATTCTCATTTTTTGATGGAAAAAGGAAAGATTGAATAGAAAAATAAAGAAGGAACAATTGTGGGAACGGCCAATAAAAACGAAATCCACCAAAAATCAAAGAATTTGTCCGATCTTAATGAAACTTTCAGTATTTATTGATTAATTAATGAATATCCATATCAACAACCATTATCAACAACGATAACAGCCAACGGCCAAGAACTGGAAACCGTAAACCAGTTCAAATACCTTGGCGCTATACTCAGCAACAAAGGATCCAAGACTGAAATCCTGGCAAGAGCAGCAAAAACGGCAGCAGCACTTGCAAAACTGAAACATTAGTGTCCGTTGCAAACTGAAGCTGCTGCATACACTAGTATTATCCATCTTTTTGTATGCATGCGAGTCATGGACCTTAACAGTTGAGCTCCAAAGAAAGATTCAAACGGTAGAAATGAGATGCTACAGAAGAGTGCTTGGCATCTCTTACTCAGACCGTGTCACAAACGAAGAAGTTCGCGCGCTCATCAACGCAAATCTGAACAACTACGAAGATTTACTGACAACTGTAAGAAAAAGAAAGCTTGGATGGTATGGTCACGTGACAAGGGGCAGTGGTCTCTCCAAAACCATCCTTCAGGGAGCAGTGCAAGGCAAGAGAAGGAGAGGTAGACAACACAAAAGATGGACGGACAACATCAAAGAGTGGACGGGCTACAACTTCGCTACAACCCAGTCCATTGCCCATGACCATCAGAAGTGGAGACAGTTGGTGTGGAGTTCATTGGTGCAGCGCCCCTACGACCCAGGAGGGGGTTAAGGGACCAAGTCAAGTCAAGTCAAGTCATCCATATTTGAAAACCAGTCACCATGGAGGGAGAGAGAGAGAGAGAGAGAGAGAGAGAGAGAGAGAGAGAGAGAAGGAATAAAAGAAAGAAATTGCAAGGGAAAAGAAAGATAGATTGCACAAAAAAAGAGAGATAACGAGAGATTGTAGTAGATAGATAACGAAAAGAAAGAAGAAAACAATATTGCGAGGGAGCAATTACAATATAAGAGGGAGAGAGATTGAGTGAGGGAGAGACAGAGAGGATATTTCGGCGTTGTAACCCTTAGGAAAAAGAGATAGATAATAGATAAAGATTTTACAGATAAAAGAAAAGGAAAAGTAAAATAAATATATTTAGTAAATGATGATGTGAAAGGGAGAAAACTGCGAACAAAAAGGACTAAAGAAGCAACATTAAGAGAGCAATCTATACAATGGACAAGTATTTTGGTCTACATAGAATTTGAAAAACTCTGCCTTGCAGGGATTACGCATTGTCCAATGCTTGGACATAAAGCTACTTGACTTCATTCATAAGCTTTTTGTAATAAGTGAAAAAAGTAGCTGTGGGCTGGAAGTAGATATACGGGGGGGGGGGCGAGAGAATGAGAGCAAGAAATAGAGAGAGAGAGGATTTAAAAGATAGGGAAAATAAAAATGAGAGAGAGGAAAATAGATTGAGAGAGAGAGAGAGAGAGAGAGAGGGGAATGTGGTTGCGAGTGAAAATATAATAGAAAGAGAGAGCTTGCGGTATATAAATATAGATAGATAGATAGATATAGAGAGAATATGATTGCGAGTGAAAAAGCGAAATTGTGTGATCGGAAGAGATAGATTGTGATACACATATTAAGAGAAAAAAGAGATTGCGAGCGAGTGAGAGAAGAAAAAAGTGAATGAGACTTTACGAGAGATATAGGGCATATTGAGAAAGAACATTGCGCTAAAGAGAAAGAGGGAGGGGGAGATAAGCAGACAGAAGACAGACAGACAGATAGACAATGAGAATGAGTGAGAAAGAGAGATTTCGAAAGATAAGAGATAAAGAGATTGCGTGAGAGAGACAAAGAGAGGGAAAGGGATTGCGAAAAAGAGAAAGTGGTTTGGGGGTCATCCTAAGTTATGAGCTGTGTAGCGAGATGTCTGTTTACATTAGTTTTAAATTTCTGCATGTCGGTACAGTCGGGGAAACAGGGAGCAGGGAGGGAGTTCCAGAGGTGGGCAGCACAAGAAAAGAAGCTATTTGAGTAGAAGGCTCTCCCGTATCTGGTGACCTCCACAGTGAATGGATGGGATGTAGCTGATTGTCGAGTTGATCTAATGTACGTCGATGAAGCACTAGAGCAGACAGGGAATCGGAGCACAATTCATTGAAGTATTTGTAAAACAAGCACAAGGATGCAATATTGCGGCGATGGGACATGGTCTAGAGCTTAGTGGATAGTGAGGGACCTGTTAAGTTGGCGACTCTTTTTTGGACTTTGTCTAAGAGGGAGGGACTAGTACACCAGCCAAGAAGTGGCAACAATACTCCATGCATGGGCAGATGGCGGCTTTGTAGAAATATAGGATAATGTCAGGCGTGAGAAGTTTACTAACACGGTAGAGGGATCCCACCTTTTTTGCAGCAGCCTTGGCAATGTCTTCAATGTATTTGTTCCAAGTCATGTTGAACGCATGACTCTCAGGTAAGGTGTTATTTGCTATGGCAATCGGTGGGTGAAGAGGTTTCTTGTAGGAAAGGAGCTTTGTTTTTGCGGCATTAAATGTTACCAACCATTTATGACCTCATTCCACTACAGACTGGAGAAACAATGTTTGCAGAAGACTGTACATACGTGAGAAAATAGTGTATGAAGTTGGAGAGAGAGAGAGAGGAAGATAGAAAGAGAGAAAGAGAGAGAAAGAGGGAAATAGTGTGCGTATGAATAAAAAGAGAATTTGCGAGTATGCGTATCAGAGTAGATGTGGGTGTGTGTGGGTGTGTGATAGAGAGACAGCGTTTTTTAGAAACAGCACATATGTAAGAAAATAATGTATGAGTGGGAGAGAAAGGAAGACAGAGAGAAAGATAGATAGAGAAAGAAAGAGTAAAAGAGTAAAAGAGAAGGAGATAAGAAAGAACAAAGAAGGAGTATAATTTGTGACAATTTATTCGTTTTCATACGCGAATTTTTCTCTCGTGAGGGTGAGGCAAACTTAATGGTGAATGGAATGACGGCACAAGAGGTGGAAGAACAGAACTGACAAAAGAAAGACCCTCTCCCCTCTCGTAAAAGATAACGGAAACAGCAGCAGCAGCCGCGTGTTATTCTCTCCTCTCCTATCCCGCTCGTGGGGTTCAAAAGTTTTTGTTGAGGGCGGGGACGGACAATTGCGATGATCATACAAACACAATAAACCGTTCATAATGAAAACGGAGGAGAAGCCCATTTGCGCTTCGAGTGGCCGGAGATGCCAAATTCTGTTAGGAGGACGTGCGCTGACTCACTCTAAGTGCTCTTCACGGTGCTTCTATGGGTGGGGTTTAGGTGTTCGATTCACCGCCACCCTCCGGCACCCAAGGGAATATATCTTCGGCCGGCCGATAACTTACAAGTGAGGATTCATGATCAATTACGCGAAACGAACGCATCAAGTTACAGCATCCTTCCTTCCAGATCATCTAGTCTTTCTCGGCATGGGTCACTAAGCTAGAATTCTGTGAGCGCTTCAGTCTATAGGAATAGAGATGTACAAAAATTCACTCCTAAACCTAACCGATCATTATGTATTTTGGAATACAGTGGCTCGGCGTAAACAGTGGTTTAGTTTAATTTAGTTTTATGGAAATTGAGTAAAAAGGAGATGAAAATTCAGACGACACCGATTTTTATGAAATTTTTATATTCTCTAAGTTTCAGTTTTTCTAAAGTGTTTGACAATTCAAATATATCAGATTTGCATCGAATTTGATCCATAGTCATGAATTTCAATTTCTTCTGAGGACGCCTTTAGGCATTTTCTAGAATCTGAATAATGAATTTCGATCAAAATTTGAATAAGGATTCTATAATAAGGTTTAGTATTTTTTATTCAAAGAATAACCTAAAGCACAATAAATATTGTTATCAATGTATACGACTACGTAAACAAAAGTTGCTATTTTGGGGATCACAATAGATTCCGAAGATTTAAACTCAACAAAGCCGATTACATAGTCCGCAGCGGTATCCATTTGGTCAATCACACACCCGTCTTTTATAAGACACTTATTAGGTTGGTAAGAAAATAATTTCGATATTATTTGTAAACCTGAATGGCTTTGATTCAACTTTATTGAACAAAATTAAAACAATTAAAATAAATAAGAACATAAGTCAGTCATGAAACTGCCTACCTTCGCCTTGGCCAAAGTCTTATCGCGGCCTTTCTTCTCCATATTGCAATTCCCGAAGTTAGTATGTGGAAACGTTGATAACACAAAGGTCAATTGACTTAATTAAATCAGTTAGACCATGAACGGTATTTTCTCCAAGTTTGGTGGCGATTGGTCAAGCTATGTAAACACTTAAATGTACACAAACAAACATAGTGGCAAACTCAACCAAAAACATTACCCCCGCTTTGGCGGATTCTAATTGCGTAATATTTCGATATCGACCGGAATTATCGATCACATCTTTCTTTGTGAAGATTTTCAATGGTAAATGGTCGAGATGCTTGTAGAAGTAGTAGTCGGCGGGCGAGAGCTCATACGAATCTATGGGTGAGGAAATTTTCATAGCCAATTTGTCAAGCTTCCGCAAAACGATTGGTGGTCGAGTATTATTGGTCAGCAGGATTGATCCGTTGAATGCTGTGCACTATGTCGATTTCCTGACAATGCCGTGTAACCGTTTTGCTGGGATTCTTCACCGGCGCTTTATGTTTTTTGGGGCGTGGGGAAATGTTTCAGCGTCCCACCGTGATTAAACAAATGATCAAATCACTGATTCGCCTTGATGACTGATCTATCTTACTCCACCTTGATCAAGCCACTGATCCACCTTGAACAAACGATTGATCAACTTTGATCAAACCACTGTTATCAAGCCACTCATTCACCTTGATCAAACCACTCTGATTAAACCACTTATACACCTTGATCATCAAACCAATGATTAAACTTAATCAAGTCACTGGCCCACCTTGATCAATCGACTTATTTCCATGATCAAGTCAACGATCCACCTTGATGAAACCACTAATTCACTTTGTGCAAACCACTGATTCCTGATCAAACCAATGATACATGACCAAACAACTGCTCCACCTTGATAAAAATCACTAATCCTCTTTCACGTTGATCAAACGACTCATCCACCTTAATCAAGTCACTGATGTACCTTCATCAAACCATTCATTCATCTTGATCAAAACCACTAATCCACATATCAAACAACTGATCCACCTTTGTCAAACCACTGTTACAGGGCACCAATACGATTGAAAAGTAGGTCGTTTTTGATCCGGAGAATAAAAGTTGACTTCACCTCAAACTGATGATTTCTGATTATGTACGAGCGACACGCTTTGATTTACCGAATTGTTTGAAATGGTACGGACTCCTTCTTCATCTTCAAGATTTTAATCTACAGAACGAATTGTTTAAAATAAAACGTTGCAGTGTACATTCGCTCACGCTCTTCTAGCCGAATTCCTTGTTGATGGTGTGAGTTGCCTATGAATAACAGAAACATTTCTCACATCTGTTTTCTTTCTATAAAATCTATATAAGTATATAGAATTACAATAATTAATTATATCCATTTATCGCATGACAAACGTTTCATTGAAATTGTATCGAATTTTCTTTCCAACGTCAATATTAGACCACTGGAGAGAAGAATCTGAAAAAACCCATACTAACTACCCAGGTAAGTAACTCTGGTTCAACTTCACCTGAGAGAACTAAAAAATCCCGACAATTTTATATATTTACAGAAATATATATATATATATATATATATATATATATTGATAAATGTAATTATTTTAATAATAATTTTTTTTTTTAATTACGTATAGGTTTCATTCTAGTGGAGTCATGAGCACGATTCGAACGAACACGAATCACTTTTAACCCAAATTCGAGTGCTCTAACCAATTGGCCAACTTAAACAGCTATGAGACAAGCAGAGAAATAAACCCTATTTATTTCATATAGAGCGGAGAATATAGTCAGCCGTCTTCAACGATTCACATAGACATGAACTTTGCTTATATTAGAAAACTTATATAATTTATCTTAAAAGGGCTATTAATAATACATATTTTTTAATTATTACCAACATCCTAATGAAATCATCAGTGCGGAAGATAACTGTTTACCGGTTGCACGATTCGAATCCGAGTCACTTTAATTCAAATCCGAGCGCCCAAACCAATTGGGCAAATAAACAGTTATGCAGCTAATCATAAAGAGTCGTGCAGAAACAGTTAAGAAAAAAAATTAGCCGTATAAAGTGGAGTCATATAAAGTGCCGTCTTAACAGTGTTCAACAAATAAAGTGGACAGGAACTTCGCAGTTAGCTTAGATTATTCTTTAAAAATTGTAGGTAATTAATCTTATGAATCCTTACTGCATTTTTAATTATAGTACTAATAACAAATAGAGCTATATATTTATTTAATTTTAATGTTTACTTATTTTGGCTACATATCCGCAAACCTTATTTAGGCTCAGCCTTCTCAGACCAAATTGACAATATGAAAAAGAAGGAGAATGTTCTGAAAACACAATGCGCCAGTAACCACGGGACTGGAATTTTTTAACTGGATTTTATTGGCTTTTGCTCTTTTTTGTGAACTTATTTTGAAACTCGCCAGTAGCATATTTATATATTGGGTTGGCAGAGAAACACGTTTTGTAATATCTTCATGCAGGTTTCTGTAGCTCTTTCTTTCCTTTTCTGTAGTAAAAAAAGCATCAGATGTTGGTAGTGCTCTGCTTGATCTTCTATTTTAAGGCCTGTAATACAAACAAAAATGTAAAAACTCTTTTGCTTGCTTGCTTGCTTGCTTGCTTGCTTACACACTGACGCTTGCTACCCCAAATACAGGATTTGAAGAATAGGAATATAAAACGATGCCGATCTTTTTTTCTGATCCCACACTGTACCTTTTTAATCCTTTTTAAACGACTATTATTGAATTACATTTATTTTAATAACTCATTGTTAATTCCCAGACACATTCAATTTCTCCTCTGTACACTTTACGCTAATATTGTTTGCTATTCATTCAAATTATCAATTTTCTCCTGACGAGATGATAGATGAATAACCAAGCCATTGAGAGTTTTCAGTCAATTTTTGTTTGAGAGTGTATATATATATATATATATATATATATATATATATATATATATATATATGTGTGTGTGTGTGTGTGTGTGTGTATATATATATACGCACACAAATACCCGAGTCAGTTAGATTGTATGACAATGGGCTAAGCTAATGGTCTTTTGTCCTCGACACCAACTGAGCTCTTAACATATCGATGCTTTGTGCATTAATGGATTCCGATTTGCACAGCTTGAATTGGCCGATTTCCCCTTCCGTCTCTTTTGTTGAAATAATCATTTGCTTGGCTAATCTGTCTTTCGGTCATTTTATCTGAAAGACTGGACTAAAGATAATTAATGTCCTATGAACGAACTTTGCATATCCGTCCTCGCATATCTATTAGAGGCTTTGTCTTCCAGTCGATCAGACTTTAGTTATTAATACTTCGAAATTGTATGTGCATCTGTCTGTCACGCTTATGTGTGCGATTGCATTGCAATTCGTCTATATAACACTCTTATTTTAATTTATCAGCCAACTTTAGGTTTTAAGTAGCATTTTCATTTATCATCCACGCTTAGTGTTTTAAATATCATTTGTATTTATCAGCCTGTCTTAGGTTTTAAAATAGCATTTTAATTTATCAGCCTGTCTTAGATTTTTTAAATATCATTTTAATTTATCAGCCACGCTTAGTGTTTTAAATATCATTTTCATTTATCAGCCATGCTTAGGTTTTAAATAGCATTTTAATTAATCAGCCTGTCTTAGGTTTTAAATAGCTTTTTAATTTATTAGCCACGCTTGAATTTAAAATAGCATTTTAATTGACCAGCCTGTCTTCTGTTTTAAATATCATTTTCATTCATCAGCCACGCTTGGTGTTTTAAATATCATTTTAATTTATCAGCCATGCTTAGTGTTTTAAATATCATTTTCATTCATCAGCCTGTCTTAGGTTTTAAATAGCATTTTAATTTATCAACCTGTTTTAGGTTTTAAATATCATTTTCATTTGTCAGCCACGCTTAGGTTTTAAACAGCATTTGAAGCCACGCTTGGTGTTTAAAAATCATTTTCATTAATCAGCCACGCTGAGGTTTTAAATAGCATTTTCATTTATCAGCCAAGCCTAGGTTTTAAATAACATTAAGTCACAGTTTCGCTTAAAATATAATTTTCGTTTATCTTAATATCTTTTTGGTCAGTCTACCAGCGTAAGTTTAAAATAGCGTTCCCATTGTTCTGTCACACTTAGCATTTTCGTTGATAAGTCACAATTAAGTTTGGAGGAGCATTTTTGTTGATCTGTCACACACTTTAAATATACTTTGGTCGATCTGTTTGGCATAGGTTTTTTTATTTTTGGAAATCGCTCCAGACAAGGCATGAAGCCACTTGATGGAAAGTGCTAAAAAACATACTACTTCAAAGTCAAAAACTAGCCAACGATGAGTGATTCCAACCCAGAAAACAGAAATTCTTCCCTCTGTGAGGACTACAGGACAAAATGAGGAAAAGCGAGAGTTACGAAGCTGCCGAAAGTAAAACCAATGTCGTCCAATTTCTACTCTCCTAAGTAATTTTATTGTTTGGTCACACTTACAGTTGAAATAGAATTTTCGTCGGACTGTCACGTTTGAAATATCATTTAATTTTTAATAGCATTGCCCTTTTATTTATGAGGCTTAAGTTTGAAATGTCGTTTTCGTTGGTCTGTTATATATAAATTATTGCTATATTCTTAGGATTCAATCATCTTCATTAAAACCTCATTCGAGTGGTTACTTTATTATGTTTCCCTCAACAAGAGTTCATTTATACGGGAGAATGGGAATGCTGAGCTGACGTGGCAGATTACGAGAGAAAACAAATGAAAAACGGAAAAAGTCTGTTCGAAATATATGATACGCACAAAAAACTACTCGCCTTTTCGAACGCTATTAATCTAGCTTTTAGTACATTTTTTCAATGCTTACATTACATATCTTTAATATAAATTTTCATTTAAGTTACATCCCTGTAAAATTAATGAGCATCATATTTGAAGAATGGTTAATCACTTTACTGTTAATGTCGACAAAAACTATTTCATATATAGGAAAATAAGACAAAAAATTACATATGAATAACACCGAACATTAATTTATTATGAACTGTTTAATAATAGTTATGCAAATTAGACATACGAATAGCTGTGTTTTGTATTTGCTCTCTATTGTATTAAAATAACAGTGAGCCGTTTTGATAGTAATGTCGGTGTGGTTAATGCATTTATTAGAATATGCTAGCCAAGATCACTATCTTCTTCTCCTTCTCTCTCTCTCTTTCCCTCCCCTCCCCCCTCTCTCTCTCTCTTTATATATATATATATATATATATATATATATATATATATATATATATATATATATATATATATATATATATATATATATATTATAACCCAAGCAAGGATAGAAATCCCCAAAAATTCAACCGGGCTTATAAAAAGTGCTCAATATAAAATAGAGCTTTTATATATATGATTATTTTGATATCTGCGACAACAGCTGTTATAAACTGAGATCCCATCAGCTAGAGTTAGAATCCGATCTTTACCTCATATCATATTTGGGAAGAATGAAAATGGAGTAAAATGAAATATAGGATGGAAGGAGTGAGGGAGAAAATTAAAAAGAATAAGGGGAAGAGAAGCTAATGTCTAAATTTTATGGTGGCTGTCGAAGACGCGTTGACGCTTTCCCCGTCTAGTTTCAATTGGTAGTTAATACATTAGGCTCTAATGTTGTTTGTTGTTTTCCTTTAGTTTTTTTTCTATCTACGCGGATATCGTATTGTAGCCTCCGACATGTATACATATTTTTCTTTTCTTTTGCAGGAATCATTTGATCGGATGAGACGAATAGAATTAAACGGTGAATGCCTTTCATCGCTACAGTCACCAATCACACCAGACTTGTGCGCAAAACACACGCGTCGACATATTTGAATAATTCGAAAGCCATTTTTCTATAACACGAGTTGATGAACGATGAAACAATTGAAAGTACAAGAAAATATTTATGAGACAACATAAAATACATCTCCAAAACATATGAATCTGTAACTAAAATATATTAATAATTCTTTGCAGACAACATGTAATGTGTGTGTATGTGTGAGATAGTAAATATAAAAAATAAACATTTCAGACAAAATGTGAAAATGATTAAGGAAATATTATATGTATATATGTATATATTATATTGTAAATTTATTTCCCACACATAGTGTTGATGATATTGTTTGTACATAATATTAATAAAGAGACGATTATTTATTCTGCGTGGCTTGAAATAAGAAATAATACCACAAAGTAAAAAATCGTGTACGAGTCTCATGTTTCATTTTGTAATATTCTTTGCTTATTTCCAACCCCACTAGCTAAATAATCGCTTGTATAGTAATATTATGCGTGCAACCAATAGCAGCTTCATAAATAACACACACTCATGTACACAAATACATATGTCATTCACAGATAGCTGTTTCGTCGTATCATGATTCGTGTGTCTATCTATACTAATATATATATATATATATATATATATATATATATTATATGATATATATAATATAATATATAACATACTATATATATAATGGTATGTATGTATGTATGTATGTATGTATAAACTTTCTCATTCACATATGCATAATAAGTGTTGGCGTATGTCTGTGTATGTAACTCGTACGTCTGCACATGTATATATTTATATCGTACCATTCCAAATCATAACATTTGATATGAGCCACCGGGGCGCAATTTCATAATGACGCCTTCATCCGACGCAAGCCAGATCAAGATCAAGGCTTTAAAATTGTTTAATGTGTCTTGTGATAAGACTATTTGAGTGAGAGACTATCTCGTACGGCAGCAACATTCGTCTAGAGCCAGATATTAGTTATGGATGGCTACTTAGGCCACACGCCGCCACCTAGATTCAAAGAAAACAGATACCATAGTTTTATATGTAATCGGATTTAGATTCAATAGATACCCAACACTGTTTCTCGGAAGCCGCCAAAAAATAAAAATAATAAAATCATTTTCTTGTAAAAGCGTATAATAAACCCAAAGTGTTTCTATAGATTTTGTTGGTTGAATATTTTGGTATTGTAATTTATATTTGTCACTGTACGCTCTCTCTCTCTCACACACACACACACACACACACACACACACACACACACACACACACACACATATATATATATATATATATATATATATATATATATATATATATATATATATATATATATATATATATTTAAAAGCAAACATACCCCATTTCCTCTGTTTGATTGATTATACTATTTTTTTTTAATTTTAATCTTTCTAATATTTTTGTGTCAAAAAATAATGAATGTTCCAAAAATATCATTAGCACTTTCGATTATTCGTCAAATCATCAAAAAGCAAATGAACAAAACGCTGGAAGAGAAATTTCTTTCAAAAAACAGTCGAGAACGCGCAATTCCGGGATTCAACAACAACAACAACAACAACAACGACGACGACAACGACGACGACGACAAGAAGAAGAAAAAGAAAACATTACTCCCCGTCTGCAATTTAAGACAAATTTTAGTTAATCACACGAAAATAATACATTCTGAAACTTATTAAAATTTTCAAAAAATACTATCGTAAAATTGTAGCAACAACTTAACCGAACGAAAATGAAGATTTTTTTAAAATGAGTGTTTAAACAAATGTATGGAAATACACCCACGTGATGGAAAAGGTGTTCATTTTCTGTGGACTGCGTTTATGTCTGATTGTGGAAATAAAATATCTCACATTCAATTTATATATATATATATATATATATATATATATATATATATATATATATATATATATATATATATATATCAAAAACATCAAAGTGCTAACATAAATTATTTTTACTATGTCAGCTGGAGATACCGAGGTTTCATCCTAGACTTCCTGTTTACGCAATTTCATCGAACCATTTGTATTTGTATTTTTTATTTTTTTTATTCTTTTTTTATTATCAATGTTTTTGCAATATTTTTATTATTATTATTGTAGTATTAGTATTATTATTATTATTAGTAGTAGTAGTAGTAGTAGTATAGAGAAAGAGAGAGAGGGAGAAAGAGATTGAAGTGACTGGCAAAGTGTGAGATCAGCGTGCCGTGTTGGAGTTCTGCCCGAGCAGCTTGGAGAAATGTATAAATCTATATATCCCCTACTCCAGCTATGGGTTAAATAGCAGAGTAGGGTAGACTAGACTCTCAACTACAACTCGTATAGGAGAAGGAAAACTCCGAAATTAAACCAGTCTTTCTCTGCTTATCCCAGTATTGTTTCCTGTCACCTTTGCCAGTTCAGGATGGGATTTCGCAACCCTTTCTACTTTATATACGGAGGTGCCCTTACAAGGAGTAGTGTCTGAATGTATAATAATTGACAGTAAATTTCGTTGGGGTGAATTCACGAGGTTCATTCAAATTTATAAGTTGTATTAAATGTTATTTGGCTGCAGACATCAAGAATTACCATGGCAAATAATTTAAGTATGACAGAAAGGCATTGTACGAGTGAAGAGCATTTTAGAAATAGAAAGTTTTCGAAACGCAAGTCTTGATGGCCAGCACATCAAAAAATTGTCGAACGGAAGTTAATTTATGATCGACAAAAAATGAAGCGCGAATAATTGAATATTTTTCACAAAAATGAAACTTAAGATTTAATCATTTCTTTGCGGTGTCAAATTTATCAAATCTCTTCATATGCATTAGGAAAATAGGATGCGTTTAAACATGGAGATAAAGAGAGATAGATAGATAGATATAGAGAGAGTGATAGAGAGAGAGAGAGAGAGAGAGTGGAGAGGTGGATAGAGATGGAGAAAGAGAAGATGCGAAATAGAAAAAGGAGGAAAAGAACTCAAATTAACATTAATTTTAAACGAAAATACGCTAACTTTTTAGCCCGAAGCTGCTCAAGAGCTTATGCTTGAAAAATGATCACTTAAAACCAAAATACATTTATTAACGTTGATATATATATATATATATATATATATATATATATATATATATATATATATATATATATATATATTGAGCTTTATTATCACGATAGATTATTATTTACGTTTATCTTTATAAGCAAGAAATAAAGTAGCATGTCAGACAATTAACTGAGACAATTACTCCGTTTTTTCTCCTTCGATCATCAGAAATGATAATATATTTAGAAAACAGTTATGCAAATTAGCCATAAAAATACATTATTTCCAAAGACTATGATGCATTATTGATTTAAATAAGTTAGTTTTTTATATGGTAGGTGTTATTTTATAATTAACTGAACAAGTAAGTCTCCTATCTCTCTCATTCTCTTAATAACTATGTATTTCCTTAGCTCTCTATCACTACATTGATACTACCACTCTTTAATATTTCTTAAAGTATCTCTGAGCATTTAGAGAAAGGCTGACTCTCTAAGACCATTTATTTTAAAAATATAATTATGCAAATTAGCCATACAAATTTGTCTGTACACACCGCAAACATATACGTAAATTATATGGCAGAAGAATAAGAAGTCTCTATATGATAATAATAATCATTAAATAGAATAAGAATAATAAGTAATAACCAGAAAGGCTTATTATATTTAGTTAAGGTGAGTGTTATCCAATGGATCACGGATATGTCTCGCAAGATAGAGCACTTTAAGTTAAGTTGACAACAAGCCATCATTCTACGTAATGCATAACTCTGGGCTCCACCTATTAAGTTCTCACGACTGCTTGTTGGATAGTTGCCGTGTTTGCTATTTAGATGTTATCAAAGTGTAGTATACTGCACCCCATAGACTGGTATTGTCTTGGCCTTCAGGGCTTGATTTACGCCGGTCTATGGGTCTGTCCTGTGCAGTTCTAGGAGGTCCACCCTCCCAGGCTTCGCCTCCCCTCTTTGGGGAGGAGTAAGTTTATTGCTTACTGCCTGAGGCGCCCCTACCGGGGAATGCCGACAGGGCTGCCCACCAATTTTTAAACCCCACTTTCCCGACCCGACCTTGGGTCACATCTTACTTGTGGGAGTAAGATAAAAACTGGCCTTGTGCCTAACTCCTGGAGAGGAGTAAATCAATGCTTCCCATTTTCTAGACAATGCGTGTTGGGGCATTTGGTACGCGCCTCAGCTACTTCGTATCGGGGTTCGAACCGTGTGACCGGCAATGATTGTCGCCTCCCATAATAAATACTTATATATGTGTGTGTCGGAAGATATAAGGAAATAAGCAAGGAACAAATTATACTAACTCCCATACTATCCCAACATAACATTTCTTCCTAACTTCTCCTTTTCACCTACTCAATTATACGCACTCCGTCCCCATTTCTCTATTTTCTTTCGATCATCTTGAATCACTCACTACCTACTACCAACCCTAACCCCTTGCACTCATTTACTGTATATACACCCATTCTTTTTGGTTGTGCTTGTCACTACTATTTGCAACTTTTTGTATATCTTATCAAATTCTGTTCAATAAATGCTATTCTTGACAAAGTTTTATAGCTGAAACAAATTACTGAATCTAAAAAAGTGTTAAATTATTTCTGATTCTATATAGTTTACTTTTTAAATTTTCCTTTTTATTCTATTTATATCTACGCTTTCTGTTGGATATTCATATATATATATATATATATATATATATATATATATATATATATATATATAAGCTTAGCAAAATAACTATTTGGATAATCTTCTTCCCCATCTGTTATTGGCTAGAGACCATGGAATGGTTCGTTCTTGTCTTCTTGCTTTTGCATTTTTGCCTCGGAAAAGCTGTTTTCTCGTCGACTTCGTTTCATTCCTCGTCTCTTTTGTCCGCGGATGATGCTTGATTCTGCATGAGATAAAAATCCTTTCAAGGACATCTTTAATCTCTTTCGTGACCCCCCATTGAGAAGCAGAGATTCGCTTGCCAAATTTATCATCGACTTATTATTGATTGAATATATTCCGTTTTCCATAGACGATTATTTCGCCGTTGTGTAGTTTCCATAACTCTGCCGTTGACTAGCATAATGTTGCATAACCGCAATGAATCCTAACCAGGCGTGAAAATGCATATTCCTGAAGAAGAACGACGACGATTTTTAACTAAAATAATGGATATTTCCGAAGTGATCAGGAAAGGGATCCCTGATCCCCTATTTATAAAGGATTTTAAAAAGAACTGTACCCAGAAAATATAATATATTAAACAGACCCACAAGGGACTCTGATAAATCATTCATTACAACATACTTACTAAAACTAAATACTTACTATATATATATATATATATATATATATATATATATATATATAGGTTATACCTACATAGCGGTAAAAATGTATGCATATTCGACTTCACAATAAGGATGGAAACATGCTAACTACAGCATCGTAGAAAGTATAAAAGCAAAACAATATGTTCAACTAAAATGGTAAAAAATTATTCCCAGTAGTTTTCCCTAATTACACACGGAAGTGAACAGATATGTTTTATTAGACAGATTGGATACATGCAGAAAGTAATGAAAGAAATTTGTGCTCAGCTGCGACGAACAAACATATATATACTACAAGTAGGAGGACATTTTTTTAAACTGGGATTCAACCCCATACAAGGTCACTAGAGCGTGTTGAATTTTTTTACATTCCCATAACGTCCGGGGACGTCCTCGGTAGTTAGGCAGATGCTCTCTCTGTCCTGACTTTTCTGTTGGCATGATAGAGCATGGTTAGTGCTCATATCCTCTCCAGACTAATGTTCCCAAATGGTCACGCATTTAATACTGACCAGGCTCAACGTTGCTTAACTTTGGTGATCTCACGGGAACCGGCGTGATTATGCCGTATGTGGATTAGGTGCCAGAAATTATGGGAATTATTAAGTGAGGAGTTGTGCAGCGAGATATTTGTTCACATTAACTTAAATGTCTGCATGTCGGTTGAGTCAGGGAAACAGGGATCAGGGAGGAAGTTCCAAAGGCATTGTCGAGTTGGTCAGGTGGAGTACATTTTACTGAAGTACTTGTAAAACAAGCACAGTGATGCGGTGATGGGACAGCCAGCGGCTACTGCTTGGTGGATAGTGAGGGAACTGATTAGCGACTAGTGGATGGTTCACCAGCCCAAATGTGCCAACATGCATGGGCGTATGGTGGCTTTGTAGAGATATGGGTGTGAAAAGATTTCTCAAACGGTAGAGGGAGCCAACCTCCCTTGCAGCAGCCTTTGCAATGTATTCTATGTATTTATTCCAATTCATGTTACCTGTGAATTTTAGGCTGAGGAGTTTGAACGTCGACCTCTCAAATAGCGTTTTTACTCGCCATTGTAATTGGTGGTTGAAAGGTTTTTTTAATGTCCCCATTCAACTACAGGCTGGAGGTAATTTTCTAAGGATTCAGCCTTGTAGAATGATCTCAATCTACACTATTCTCCAAATGCAGGAGATAATACTGAGAGGCTTATCATGACCACACAACAGATACTAGAATACCCTCCATCCTCCAAAATTAGGTAGCAATGCTTGGAATGAAAGAGAGATCATATAAGGAAGTGATGCCTGAGAGGATGGTATCAAAATAGAGGTTACACTACCGCCCCCCCCCCAAAAAAAAAGAAATAGAGAACATAGTGCCGAGGAGAATGGTAAAAAATCATACAATATTACTAGTAATAGTATAGTAGTAATATAGTTTCGGCTTCAGACAAGCAGATACCAAATATTTATTAGTAATAGATAATACAGTATATATAATATATATTTATTAGTATATGGTGAAAAATTAACAAAAGTAATAGTATAGTTTCGGGATAGACAGATACCAACTCTCTATTTGTAATAGATATATTTGATAAACACAGAAAAATAACCACATGGAAATTATCTGAAGGATTTTAAAACAAATTCCTGTGGGATGATAACGACTTAAGATCACAAAGAAGAAAAATATATGAATGGAGTATTGTTGTCATATTTAGACTGGTAAATATCTGTCTTGATAAGGTTAAGAAGCGCATGTGTAATTTCGTTGGTTCCACCCTTTCTTCTTCTAACCCTAACTCTAACCCTTACCCCAACCTTTTCTCTCACAGACGTGATGTTGCTAGTCTCAGTATTTTCTATAAACAGTATTATGGTATGTGTTCTTCAGAATTGTCTGATCTATTCCCTGCTTCCTTTATTTCAACTCATTTGACTCGTTGGTCTAGTGGTCTTCACAAATTCGCTGTTATATACAGCTTCCTATTCCAGTAGCCGCTTTCCAAGAACTTTCTTCCTGCATCTTACCTATAACCTTTGTATTATCTCTCCTGTTTTTGCGATCTTTCGTTCTTGTTAGTTTATTACATCAAGTAGCTTCATGCTTTATCAAGAGCGATTTCAATTTAAAAAAATGTATAGCAAAAATATAAAGCAAACGTTCATTAGCTTGTCGTAACCTCTAAACCCGACGTAGACGGATATTTCAACTGGTATTTTAATAAATAATAATTTCTTTAAAAAACTAATCGAGGAATAATTTTTTAAAATATAATTTCTTTTTGACATGTTAAGTATATAGAATGGTAACGGATTTGAATTATTTATTTTCACCCGCGAGCTTGATTATTTGCACAATACAAGTTTTCTGAATTATTTATTTAAAACGAAACGAACGAAGGGCAAAAATAGCTTCAATTACGAGGGTAACGACGACTGATTCACGCATGCGCTTTATGGCAGGAGCACAAGGTAATATCCGCTTGCAATTGCAATGGCGTCATTCGAACTTTTCACTTTTTCTTGTTCAGTCTCTACTTTTGTATTTATGTCAAGTCAATCAAGTTATCTTCTTTTTTTATGTGGATGTGTTCGCACAGTCTTGGTTGATCTGTCACGCTCGCTGCACGCACGGATTGAATGGACACATCTTATTTTGAATGCTACCACACATATCTACTGTTTGGAACAGTAGCGGCAGTGAACGTTGTAATTACGTATCGACTCTTTATTAGACAAACTCCTCAATCAACAGTTTCTTTCAGCTTGCGAAGCACGCACAAAACGCATATACGCTGTTCGTAATAATCATAAACGCACATGGCGTCAGCTGAAATGAATGCATATAAATTCTCACTAAAAATACATGTACGCTAATACATGCACACATATCTTCATACCTATTCATTTACACACACGTAAAACGCATGCAGCGGCAACCGAAACAAACATGTATACTTAAATGAATTACATATGTGTACTTAAATGAATTACATGAACAACAACTCTTTTTCTCAAAAAACATTCCTTTGACACTAAGAAAATAATGAAATAATATTTTTATTGTTTCCTTGGCTCTATGCTTCGATTCGATAACATTGTTACTACCCCAGATTCAAACCAAGTTTTATACAGACACCTTCTCAAGTAAAAAAAAAATCCCTATTAAATAATTTACAGCTATCGGTATTTTTAATACAGAAATCGAGCCTTTTCAAATAACGAGAAAACTCACCGGACTGCAATTCGAAGGCAATATTGACACGTCATCGATAAATGCCGAGACACAAAAGCATTAGTATGACATAATTCAATATTACATTCTTACTCCGGTAATTGATGATTCTGGTCAATTTTTCTTCATGACATTTTTTATAGCATTTATTTACTTGAAATTAATATTTAAGAGATTACAGTTGAGCCCTGTTCAAGTGAGTTAAAAATAGACTGTTACTTAGTATATGACATGTTCCGACAACGTTCGTCGAACACTCTAGAAAGCCTTTCTATATGTGCCTCCTTCGCATAAATATAACTTAAATTCCCTTTTTTTGACGTGGTAATCTCTCATGGCCGTTTGGTTATGACGCTGGCTTGCGGGGGTCTAGTGTGATCGGGTCTGAGATTATAATTTTCCACACTGGAGTGAAGGAGAGGAGGGCTCATTTCATATTCAGTGGGATTGGAGCGGGAGCAACTCCATTTGGGACTAAAGAGCGGTGGTTTAATCGCTGCGCGTTCCTCACTTTTAAACATTAGTTTTTTTATTCAGCAATAAAAAGGAAAAGAAAAGAAAGTCTCAGAGTTATTTAAAAAAAATTATATCTGGTAAATGTATATGAGAGAGAGAGAGGGAGAGGGAGGAGAGAGAGGGGGAAAGAAGGAGAACATTTGAAGTTCTCACATTTTTACATCTATGTGTTAAATTTTTGATGGGACAGTTTTCTTATGACAGAAGACAGACAATTTGGCACCTTTAAATGAGACAGTGAGTCTATAGATGTATTTGAAGTTATTTTCTTATAGATTTTGAAGGATGTTTATTGCTGATTGAATAAATAAGCCAATTTTTCTTTTAATTCGTGTTTTTAAATAACATTTTTTAGGTTCAATTATACTATAGGGGCCGTTGGATTTTCTCGCCCATTTCGCTCAGTACTACCCCAAATGTTCGATAAATCGATTTTTGGGGTGAAATGGTACATTTATTTTTTTAGCATATATCAAATTGAACTTTTACGCCACATTTTTACCCGTGTTCTTTTCGGCGACATTTTTTGTAATTCTTAAATTAACGACTAGTTTGCTTTTAAACTCGTTAAATTCCGTTAAAACTTGCTTTTTTGTAAATAGAATGTTCAAAGTTTTTTTTTGTGTGTAATAAAATGTTAAAGCAGTAAAAATATCTTTAGTCTAAAGAAAAAAATATATTTAGTCCAAGGGAAAAAAACAAAAAAAAACAACATGGCCGCCAGCGATTAAAACCTGGAATTAAAGTTAGATTCTTAACACTTTAAAAAGTAAATGAGAATTTTATTTCAGGACCAAAAATACAATTAAGACCAATCAATTTCATCCTGAGTGAAATGAGCGAAAGAAAACAGCGCTTCCTATTCTACAATTAAAGAAAATATCTTAAATATTAATTTTAAAAAGCAAATAATTAGACTTTCTGACTAATTTGTTGTTTCTCCAGAACCGAAAGTAGATTAGATATTTTTCTTTATCTTAAAAAATCTATTATCGAATATTAAAATTGTAAACAGTTTGCTTTTGTTAGAGATTTCAAATATAGACGTTTTCACCTTTTTTTTTCAAATTTTTTATTTTAATAACTGTTTTTGCCCGACCTAGGGAAACTTGCTCCAGTTAATTTTCTTTTTTTGGAGAGGGGGGGGGGGTGAGTGGGAGGAAAATTTGACCCGATATTTTTTCAACTCCCAAGGTCTAAGCGAGATATTTTATATGAAATTTTAAGACATTAAATGGATCTCTGAATTGTTTATTGACAATTTATTGATATTTTTGGGGCAACTTATGAAAAATATTTTTTTATTCAATGCTTAAAAAAACTTCATTGGGTTTCTTTCGCCTCAAATTGTACTATAGAAAAAAAATGGATAAATCGATTTGTTTGAAAGTACTTGCGCGTTTCTCTGTTATAAATAATAATATATACATTATACAATATAGTTACGTTCGTAAAACAAACAAATATCAAACAATAACACGACGAGTAATGTTGCCCTGGTTGTATCTCCTCTCCCAGGGAAATGTTTTCTTTAAAAAGAAAATAATCACTAATAAATGTTTAAAAGTAAAACTTTATTTACTTAAAACAACTCTAAATTCCCTTCCAAAATAAATAGAAAAAATATCGGGTCAAATTTTCCTTTCCTGAAACAATAGATTGTTAATGTAATGTAAAATTAAAATTGTTTTAAAATACTTCAGGGATTTTTCTATTTCTATTTTTATACCCCAGGAAACGAAAATTTACGTATAATCCTATACTTCGTCCGACATGTTCTCCTATAACTCTCAAAATATAAGCGAGATTTTGTCAAATATTATCTTACGGTCTTACACTTAAAGTGACACCCCAACCCCTATCCTTCGACCATTCATTGGCAGAATAGAACGTTTATGAAAGAAGGTACATTTTCATTATGGAGCGCTGAAAAAGAGCCGCTCCTTTTTTATAGGAGTTGGGGCAGGAGCGACTCCTTTTTGAAAAGGGGGAGCGTGAGAAGAGCCAGCTCCAATTTTGGGCGTTGGAGCAGGAGCGGGAGCAGCTCCAAAAGTAGTGGAGCGCGTAAAGCCCTGTATATATATATATATATATATATATATATATATATATATATATATATATATATATATATATATATATAGGTAGGTGTTTTATTATTTTTACTTAGTATTGTTCCACTTCCTAAGCGGTAAATAATATTGCATTAAGTCGACTTTTTTAAAGACGTGTCATTATTTTTAATTATATATATACATATATATATATATATATATATATATATATATATATATATATATATATATATTCCTGCTCTGTTAAATAAAGTGCATCCATCAATTATACTCGGATTCCCATCGAAATCATTCAACTCTGCACACACACACACACACACACACACACACACACACACACACTATATATATATATATATATATATATATATATATATATATATATATATATATACATATGTGTATATAGAGGATGACCCCCAAAAGTGGGCCCCAAATCTTATTAGGCCCCGTTTCTTAGTGTTTCGTCCGAATGAAATGAATTTTGGGGCATAACTAGTTTATTATATTCACAACATCATATCAAAACACTAGGGTATTTGGCCTTTTTTCTCCGTTCTGTGTTCTAGATGGACTCCTTTTAGCTCCGTGCATTTCTTGAGGCGCAGAACGAAGTTGTCCATGATATTCTTACGGACTGAATTGGGAATGGCTCTCATCTCCTCTCTGATAGCTTCCTTGAGTTCCATGATGGTTCTGGGTTTCCTTGCGTACATTCTGTCCTTAACATTGCCCCAAAGGAAATAATCTGGGGGGCTTAGGTCCGGGCTATGGGGTGAACACTCAAAATTAGTCTTAAGACTGATCACTCGGCCTCCGAAGTTCTCTTTTAGCCAATCTCAGGACAGGTTTGAGGTGTGAGAACTTGCTCCGTCTTGCTGGAACCAGAACTTTCTCATGAGCGACGGGTAGAGGGTCTGGAGCTCACTCTTGAAGGTTTTGAGGACCTCCACATACCGCTCCTTGGTGACTGTCACTGCTGCGCCAGATTCTTCGATGAAGATTGGCCCGATGATGCCTCTGACCAAGATTGCAGCCCACACCGTGCAATTAGGAGAGTGCAGGGGCTTGGTGGCTACTTCATTGTGTCTGGAGGAAGTTTTGAAGTTCGCCTTTCCGTCAAGATGGAAGTGGGCTTCATCTGAGGTCCAAAGGCGGTTAAAGAAACCTGGTGTCTCCTCGATCTTATCGAGCATCTTGACTGCCGTAGCGCTACTCTGCTTCTTGTCTGAGGCTATAAGGGTCTGCTGCGTTAAGCCCTGATATTGTTCACCAGCACTCTCCTGCAAGTCTCACGGGAGATACCGAGGGACTGACTTCGCTTACTCACAGAGCGTTTCGGTCTCTCCTGGAGAGACTCTCTCACACTTTCGACCAGCTCGGCTGTCCGCTTCTTGGGACGTGCCGAGTGGCTTGGACGGTTCTCACTGGCAGCGTTGAAGTTCTCCACGGTCCCATACTTCTCGAAGTGGTCCACCCAGTTCTGAATTCTGCTTTTGGGTGGAGCCTTTTCATATCCGAACTGATGCATGAAACTGTCCTGGGTTTTCTTAAACGAGCCTCTCTTGTAGTAAAATTTAACACAGTGTATTCTTTGTCCCAGCTCCCACTGAGGTCTTGGTGTACTCACGGTCGTTGATTCTGCCATGCCCTGTAAAATAAGGACAATCGGTGAATAAATAAAGGAGATATCACATAAAGTGTACACGGGGCCCGTTTTTTTTAGTCACCCTGTGTGTGTGTATATATATATATATATATATATATATATATATATATATATATATATATATATATATATATATATATATGTATATATGTGTGTGTGTGTGTGTTCTGTTTCTATGTTAATTAATTTTTACGTACATATAAAAAGAATCCATGGACACGTGTTTCTGGCTATCAGCCGTCATCAGTATAGCTAACTCGGGAAAGGATTGACGCCTTGCCGTGAAATATACATGGTTTTTATCGCCTTTTACACACACACACACACACACACACACACATATATATATATATATATATATATATATATATATATATATATATATATATATATTTATAGTTTCTTTTTTTTAAATCTCTAACCAAAAATCTTATTGTTGAAATATGATGCAAAATGTCAGACTGTAAATTGCTTTCCGTTATTTTGGCTCGGCATTAAAATGTTTGTAAATAAGAATTGGTTGTCTGTAAGCAAACAAAAGAACATAAATAGCAAAAAAGGTCAAAGGTCAAACATCGTTTTCGTTTCGCTGTAAAGATCGTTAATCGATTTCTTTTCTCTGCTCTTCGCTTAGATTAATTGAATTCAAAAGTCGCACTTTTCCACCAGAGTGCACCATCAACGAACAGGATCACTGGTTGCTGGGCCCTGTGGCAGACTTGGTGACGAGACGAGTATTATTGAAAAGAATTGTTACCGAGAACAGAGATTCAACATGAGATGTGTGAGAAGTTACATTAACATATACGTAAGACATAGACAGACAGACAGACATAGAGAAAAAGCCTGACATGTTCATACCAAGTCGAGGATACGTCCTTAACAATCAGTCCGACAGAGTCTGGGTCATTTTTGAGTAACTGATGACGTTGCATTTGTCTAGCTGAGGTATATTTCTGTGCAGTTCTAGGAGCTTTGAGGTGTTAAGTTTATTACAAAAAGAACACTTCAAATAATCATGTACAAGCTCCTTCTTTTCGTGCACATCTACACACGCACTAACAGAATAAGGTAAATCTAAATGTAAATTAATCAACAAAACATTCATAGAACTACAATTTCACAAGAATATAAAAAGTCAGTTTTATTTAGTGAAGAAATGTTAATTTGGTAAACTCGACACGAGAGCTAAAAATGTGTATGTCTATATTTATTAGTATGTGAGTCATAGACGGTGTATGTGAGTAAAGTGGCAATGTGATATTGTGTGTGGGTGGGTTTATCTTGTGATTTGCTTTTGTTCGCCTGGCCTCTTGTCAATGCGTATGGATATGTCCGCGAGATGAGGAAATCTTGTACGTGCGTTTTGAAGTGTTTTTTGTTCTCGCCTCCCCTGGGGAGTAGACGTTCTTAGGTCCTTCGAGGTACGAGGTGCGCCGCCAGGTTGAAACTCTCTCTTTTAGCTGTTTATTTCCTCGTTCAGAAGAACGAGGGTTTTCGAAGTTCGCGTCGTATTAGATTTTGGCTTTGAAACGATATTATTTAGTTGAAAAATATTTAGACCTTCCTTGCATTTTCGAATTGAAGAGGAGAACGTATCCCAATGAAGCAGAGAAAGAAAGAGAGTAACAATTCAAGCCATTTGCTTTTTGGCGCTCATGCGGATCGCGTTTCGGTCCACCACAACTTCTCTTTTGGGGGCAGTTCGGCATGATGCAATCCTTTTTTATGGTGTAAGATGTATTATGTTTATTTAAAAGAGTTTATGTATGTTATGTCTTCTTATAATCTTTGTTATCAGGAATCTTCGTATTTATTTAGTAGTTAACGAATAAAGGTTGAAGAATATATAGTTGTGATGCCTTATATTAAATTATATTCGATAAATGACCAGAAACTGGTGTTATATCGTGAAGCTATCACCAGAAGGCTTGTCAATCAAGGCTAAAGAATGCCCCATGAGAGACTGGCATCGCCAGAAAACAGCCTGATATTTTTAATAATCTTGATGCCCTGGAACTATGCAAGACAAAGGGGTTCAGCCCCCGGATTATTTATATACTCGCAAGCTCTCGAATATCAGAGGGAGGCTAACAGGTTCTACGTGTGCCACCCCCTTTTTTTACCTCTGCTGCATAAAAAACTTAATTAAACTAAATATAGACTACATTACGACCTCTTACACTTAGCAACTGGGTTCCAAAATTAATAATAATCGATTAATTAATTTAGGAGTGAATCTTGTACAAATGTATAAACATATATACACATACCTAATTTTTATATAAATAGAGATAAATATTGTCATCATTACCTACCTGTCTCAACACCTATCTACGTTACTATCTTAACTGTGTTATAATTTCCATGGATGATTCTGTATTCAATTACATTTGATTTGTGAGAAAATCTCTGGACATAATCACAAATTATATACAGCTCGGCGTGCTTCTAAATCACGACGTTGCGTAGGACGTAAGATAAGACACGCTATATTCAATTATGAACGCCACCATCGGTCGATGGAAGATGATCGTAAGTTTGAATCCCCCCGGGGGATCGGCTAATTTATTCTACATTTGTTTTACGTCAGAATCAATTACGGTAATGCCCTCTTACAGTTTCAGCTTGAGATTCAAGGAAATCAATGAACAAGTTGTCTCCCCTTTAAAGAGAAGAAAAAATGACGACTTGAAAAACTGCCTTCATTGATTCACGCGTGAGAGAAAGAGAAGGAAAGAGAAAGAGAACAGGGAGAGTGTGAGAAAACGAGAGAAATAAAAAGAAAGAGAAAGAAAAACGATAAAGACAGCGATTAAAAAATAGATAGATAAAAGAATGAAAAGTTATTAAAGAGAGAAATAAATAAATAAACCAGTCGCGAGAAAGAGAGAACAAAAAAGATATAGAAATATGTAAATAGAGAAAGATTGACAATTTTTTTACATTGAGATTTTCGTTTACTCTCAGCAGGTGCTAAATAATAGCCGAGTGGTTAGGAGCGCCGACTGCCGTCTAGACAGTCAAATTACGATTCCCGGCTCGATGCTGAAGAGTTGACATACAGCGAAGCAGTTTTTCTTAGGATCCCCCCTCACTCTCTCTCTCTCTCTCTCTCTCTCTCTCTCTATATATATATATATATATATATATATATATATATATATATATATATATATATATATATATAAATTAAAGTTGAGCATTCTTGGGGATGTTAAAATAGACTGTCAAAAAGCTCTAATGCAGAGTTCCGATACGTGCGTAGAACACGTCTTCTATCTGTGCCTACTTCTAGGTACATACAGATCTTAATTTACCTTAATTATGTGACAGTTTCCGTTGGCCGAGTGGATGTGGCGACGATTTGCAGATTCTAGGTAGATCTGTGAACCGGGTTCGCGACTCCCGACCGTCTGAAATTGTTACTTTCCTGCACGTGTAGGTATTAATAAGTAATTATTTAAGCGGTAAAAGAACATTGCATTATGTCGCTGTTTTTCTGTGTAATTATTTTTTTAATTTTATATATATATGGCTAACTGCCGTCATCAGCATGGCTATACTGTTTTCCACCAGACCACAAACGCACTAAAGAAGAAAGCTATGCTTCTATTGCCAGTAAAAACAATAACAAAAAACTATATATATATATATATATATAAGTATATATATATATATATATATATATATATATATATATACATATATATATATATATATATATAGAGAGAGAGAGAGAGAGAAAGAGAAAAAAGAGATAGAGAAAAGGGAATAAGGATATATTAGTAAAAGAGAAACAGAAAGAAAGAAAGATTGGGGCGAGAAAGAGAAAGAGACAGAAAAAAAGAAAGAAATATAGAGATTGGGATAAAGAAAGTGATATAGATAAAGGAGATAGATACAGATAAATTTCTTTTTCCGTTCTCTCTTTCTCATTCTTTATTTGTTCGATACTCCTGATGATAAGTGAAAACCGTGAAACCGCAGTAAAGTGTTAAATATGCATTATGTCTCTCGAAATATACATTTAGGTATGTGTATGTATATGTACAGGATAATTTCCTAAACTAATGAACGGATCCTTATGAATTTTGGAATATACATTCTAAGCAATACGATGGGTACATTATTTTTTTGCAAATTTTAAGGTATGTGTAAATCTTGTTGTACAGGATAATAAGTTAGCTACAAAAAAATTAATTGCTCTACATCAAATTTTGTTTTAAACTTTACCATTTAGAATCGCTACCGTATCATACTCCTCAAAGAAAGAAAAAACATAAAAAATTGAAACTAATGCTATTTTATTATTGATTATACCTGTCATGAGACGGACATTTCCCCTAGCATATTGTAATTCAAAAGAGTGCTCAATTACTTGTGCATTCAATGAACACTATAAATTATTTTGAATATCCATCGGTACCTTTGGTTTCATGGAAACACTGGAATACCAAAAGCGTTTCGTTCCGTTTCATTATAGTCGAGCGTAATCAGTTTTAATTCTCAAATATTCTCTTATATTATCATTTTTAAATATTTATTTATTTATTATATTTTTTAATAAAACATTTTTTTTTTATTTTACTCATCGGACGGAAAATTACCATTGCGAGTCTACTATTATTACATCGACGGATGAGCCGATCACAGTTGGTATCTTTGTAGCGTTATTTCAATGGGTCGATTATAAAAATAAATGAATCACAATGAAAAATATATTAAATAAATGTAAAAAGGCGGTTCTATAAGTGGAACAATTAATTAATTATTCTTTCAAGATAAAACAGACGCAACTTCCTGAGGCAAATTCATTAAACGATAAGGAATGCATCCCAACTGATTAATTAAAATTGTGAACGACAAATGTCGGCGGCCATATTGATTGTGATTTAATATTGCTATTCAAACAATTTCCGTTCGTATTTGAGGGGGGGGGGGAGGGGCGACTTACCCCTTTTCGTTCCTGAATGAAAAATCATTATTTTAAGTATTTTTACCTCATAATTAAGTTAACACACTGACCTTGCTACAATGTTACACATTTACACAACGTTGAATTTTTATTGTAGATAATATAATGATTAAAAAAATATTTGTGTATGAGTTATATTCACCCCAGACTGTGAATTAGGAATGAAAGGAGATATCCTAAGTGAGGAGTTGTGCAGCGAGATGTTTGTTTCTGCGGGTCAGTACAGTCAGGGAAACAGAGAGCAGTGAGATAATTCTGATGTTCGTCAGCTATTAAAATCTCTCCGGCATCTCGGGACCTCCACAGTGAATGAATGGGATTTTAACTGATTGTCGAGTTGGTCGGGTGTATTTACATCGAGGGAGCACCAAAGCAGCAAGTTCATCGGAACACATTCCATTGAAGTACTTGTAAAGCAAACACAGGGATGCAACATTGCGGCGATGGGACAGGGACTCGGGCTTGGTAGACAGTGTGTCACTTATTAAATTAGAGAGGCTCTTTGGGATACTGTAGCCCAGATGTGACAACAATATTCCACGCATGGCTTTGTAGAGATACTGGCAGGTGTGAAAAGTTTTCTAGTCCGTTAGAGGGAGCCCACCTTTTTTTGCAGTAACCTTCACAGTATATTCTATGTATTTGTTCAAATTAATGTTACCTGTGTATGTTAGGATGAGGGGTTTGAACTTTGGACTATCTTGGGTAGGGTGTTGTTTATCTATGATAATCGGTGGTTGAAAGAGTTTCTTGTAGTTGTTAAAGGGAAAGAACTTTGTCTTAGCGGCATTGAATGTTACCATCAATTTGTGTCCCTATTTAACGACTACAGACTGGAGGTTACTTTCGAATAAAGCCATTGCGCGTCTGTTTTCTTCCACGTGTCGAGAGTAGAACGTGGTGTCATCAGCAAATATACCCATTTAAGACACAGTTTCATCAGGGAGGTCTTTTATGAAAATCAGGAACAATTAAATCCTTCATGTTGCTTGGATGAACGGCTATCTAGGATAACCTGTATCTTTTTCAGAGATAAAAAGGTTTTAATTATATTAAGCATTCGTCCAGAAATACCATACGAATTAATATTTTTCATGATAAGACCTTGGATATATCAAGCGCTATCGCCATAGCTTCATCTGCCTTGTCCAGTGTATGCGTGCAGAGATTACCGTTAGGATATCCGCAGTAGAACGTGATTGCATGGCAGACTATCTAGGTAAGGCATTTGTTGTAAAGTTTTTGAGATGACAGGCCTGCAGAGCATTTCTTTATTACTATTACTGGGATAAGGTCAGGCCCACATGCTTTGAAGGTGTCAAAGTTTTTATGATATTCCGGACATGAGAAGAGATGATAAAGTAGTTCAGCCGTAGAAGCGACATCATTGTGGTTGAATAGCGAGGGAATTGTTGATTGATTGCCCATTGTTCACCACACTATTATAGATTTTCAAGAAATCGCGAGTTCCTAGTTTCTGTGACTCAATGCGTTTTCTCGTCATCTCGTTACACCTTTTCTTTGCTGTGTCTATTACAATGATTTCTTGATGCTACAAATTTCTATCTATTTTTAGTTGACTAATGGCGGTTGAATTGACGGAATGAATGCTTGCTGCTTTTGAGCAATTGCAGCTGCACAGTTCGAGGTGAACCGTAGAATTTCTGCGTGGAGACATGTGGTTCAATGCTTATTTGCGCACTGATCAGCAGGGAGAGAAAACGTGTTACTCTATAGGGCGTCTCTTATGTGATCTCCGATCAATTTCTAATCAGAAGTATGTCATCATTTTCAGTAACGGCTGATCGGATTGTGGACGAGACTTTAGGGCGATATCAATCATCACCACAATGTGATCAGCGTTTCTTAGAGGGCTTATGGGCATTCGTTGCACAAACCTCGGGCAGCGAGGTCGAAAAGCAAGGCTTGCTGGTCCTCACCATCTGGGAGGCGGATCGGGAAAGTGACAGTCTGTGGGAGGGGGTATGCAATTGGGAAACTATACGCGCAGTTACCAGTTACGTCTCTTTAAGTCGAAAATCCAAGCCAATCACGGTGGTAAACATTAAAATCCCAAAATACATGTATTTGGGCGCTCTGATCTAGTGGGAGTGCTGCATCTATGCTATCAGAGACAAAATTGAGCAGGATATTGTCCTGAGTCGAAGGAAAACTGTATTAAATGTAAGTAACTAAGGATGTGTAGTAAGGTTAACACTTCGAAGAATGAAAGTTGATACTGTCAGTCATCATCATGAACGGCCCTGCCTTCGTAAGGCGTCGGCGACTATGGTCCTCCACATTGTCCTCTTATCCATTGAACGAAATTAATCCCATTGCATTCCGGTTTGTTCACCTACGCATATTGTCCATAAACTTGGTCTGCCTACTGGCTCAAGTTAGTTGCCCAGGTTTGTATTCAGATCGCCTCCACACCTCGTGCTTGCTTCAAGTTGATATTCAACATCCGGCGAATATACCATGTTTCTCCACGGGAAAAAGTTACGCTCGAATTATCCTCATTCTGGTTTCAGTAGGGAAACCTAAAAAATGTTTGGAAAACACATACAGAATTTTAAAAAAGCCCAAATTAAGCAGCTTCTTTGTTGTACTTGAAAAGCACTGTAAACCAGCTGAAAAAGTTATGAGTCTAGTGTAGTATCTGTTCTGATACTACACTTTATCTTTTCTGTCCTCGGTCAGGTCAGGAGAAATCTTTCTAGACTGAGGAAATTTAAACATAAGAACACGCGAACAAGCATACATACATTGTATTGTATTTATATAGATGTCGAAACAAATTGTAAATATTGTATGTTAGTTATTATATTGTATTTTATCTCTAAATTGAAAAATAATAAAAGTGAAAAAAGTTTCATTGTTTTAAAAGTTCACGGAACTTATTTATTAAAGTGCAATAAATTTCATTCGTTGTCCAGACACATTTGTCCTCTTTGACGAGAAACACTCGACGTTGCGATGCTTCTATGGCGGGAAATAAACGCAACATAATATTATTAGCGTCCAAATTGTCGTGCGAAGATTTTTCAACCTTCACCAAAGCGACTTCCATTTATGTCGCCGTTTGTTTTCATGACATCATATCAATTCTGCTTTATGTTCGATAAATATATGTATAAAGTTAGGTATGTATATATTTATATAACACGGACCTGAATATCTCAACTGGACCGTCAGAAAGTAGAAACTTTCCAAAGCCACATCATACGCCTCATTACTGATCATAAACTATCTGATCACATCAGATCATGTAAAGTATTGAGATTGTTTGGCCACATTAAGAGTTCCATGGTTAGGGTTAGGGTTAAGGTTAGGGGTAGGATTAGGCAGAATGGTTGACAGTAGTACGCAACATAACTCACTAAGTTATGCACATTCCAAGTGTTGTCACTATTTTGTTTCTTCCGGGCAGGTGCGTGTGTCTGTATCAAATACGTTATATTCCTGCCAGGTGATATTTCCGGTACACCCGACCCGTTTACTAGATTACTGATTGACTTAAAAGGATGAGCACAAGCATTAATGTATAAACATAATAATATGTTTTCATAGAAATTGTTTCAGACATAGAATGAAGCCACTTGATGTAGTGAACAAATATGATTATCGCAAAGACAAAAGATTCCTATTGGTCTTAGTCTTGAAAAGACCAAGGTTAAGGTAGCGGACAGAGAGTTCCACAAGCTTGCGGTTCTTGGAAATAAGAATAGGAAGCTGCATTACAATGAGTTATACAAACAGCGAATTGATGGAGACTACGAGTCAAATGAGACTGAGACTAGCAACATCACGTCTGTGAGAGGAAAGGGTGCAGAGAAGAAGAAAGAGTAGAGAACCCTAAAATGGGACAGGGATTAACCAACCCAAATATGACAACAGTACTCCAGTATATATCAGTGACAGTGAACAAGTAGAGTGTTTAGAAACTAGTTTTCTCGAAACTGATCGCCAGCCGGCGTCCGGTATTAATTGTGGGTTAGTTTATAATTTGCGACTCCCACGCATTCACCTGTAAACGCTTATTCTGAGATTTCGCCTTCACTGTCAATGTAGCCACACCCATATGACGTTTATTTACCGACAGGCATTTCACAAAGTTATGCATTTTACAGATCTTTGCAGGTGGTTTTGAATGAATCAACAAATATTTTATTTACGACGAGTTGTTTCTCTGTGCCAACCGTGTCAATCAGCCGCGTTTTTGTTTCTTCCGGCCAGGCGCATGTCTATGTCAAATACGCTGACATTTCCGGTACTCCCGACCCGATATTCAACCCAAGAACTGTTTAATTGATTTTTTTTATGGAAATAACCACTTGATGCAAGGAGTTAAAGACTACAGATTGTTAAACATTTGTATATAAACATTCACTAGCTACATATTTATTTCCTTTCAATTTACGTGTTCCAGCTTATTTTTACTATCCAGATCTATATTTCTTTAATCCAATTTGTATACCATAAAAGTGTTCTTATCTTTCTCACCATGTGCGTATTTAACGACTAAATTTAACATAATCCGCAGATAAAATTGTTTGAAGGTAAATTTAATCACTCTACTGCTGTTGCTGAAGTGGACACTTACGTGTGCTGTTGCCGACTCGTATTTCGAATCCTGCACCAATGTTAGCTACCTTCGCATGGCCCATCCTGTGAGTATTTGATTATATCGGGAAACCAACTTGTCTAAAAATGAAAATTGTTATGCCGAAACACAACACGTATTCTCAATGGTTGCACAGTGTTACTACAGAGTGACCTAAACAATATTACGTTCATTTATATCAAATAAGGTTGGATTGAAGGAAGGATTATGAATATTATTAACAGTTCCATGTGTGGCATTTTTAGTTAGGGGCTCACTATATATTTCAACTATAACTGGAACAGGGCGTTAATACCATTCCTTATGGTAATAATAAATAAATAAATATAACTTAACAAAATCCAGGTACTGCAAATAGAGTTAAATAAAATAAAGTTATGGATGACGCTATCATCTGTTCTTTATAACATCATCTATTTACAAGAATATTCATTGAAAATAATTATTATGAAAACTTCTCATTGCGAACTGAACGTTGCAGAGCCATGAGCGTCCTTGCTCAATAATGGCCGTAGCCCTATACCTGCTATATTCCCACATAAACTCGACCTCTCACTTCTGGCAGTTAAATAATATTCGGAAGAGGGAAAAGAGGAAAAGAAAAGAGGAACGAGGAAGAGAGGGAGATAAGAAGAGAGAGGGGAAGGTGGGTAAGCAAAGAGATATATATATATGAAAAATACTGACCCAACCAGTCATATATGTTCTAGTACAAGAAGAAACAAACTGGCAATGACTG
>OY744545.1:71500242-71520242 GCA_963556195.1 Sepiola atlantica
GTATGTAATGGACTGTACTATGAGAGTATAGGAAGCTAGCTAGCGTGTCAAAGGGACTGTAGGAAATGGGCACCCTATGGCGAAGCTTTGGTTTTATTTACCTCCGTACACACACCCACACACACGGGAGAAAACCTGTGAAATGTAGCAACACTGTTGTGCATAATTGTAGATACCAGGGAGAGGCAGAGATGGAAACTTTGATTGCCACATCACTACAATAATACGACTATCTGGTTCTGTCGATAAAGTGAATGTACTGTGTGGATTGAAGAACACCTCTATTATTAAGACTGAAAAAAGCTTTCCGTGTCAATCAGTTGTCGTTCTTTGTTCTGCACTCTAATGCTACTGCTTGTTTGTTATGGGCGTTTGTTGTCAATTGATCTTTTGATGAAGCAGTAATATCTGGCTAGTCGTTGTCAATATATACAAGAGCACCACACAAAAGAAAACACAAGTATGATTATATTATAAAAATGTATTTCTTCTGTTTTTATGAACACACACAGATACAGGATTCTATTGTTACTCAACTGTCTGAGAGAACTGCTATCTGTATACTTGGTTTACTGTAAACTAGTTCGTCCCTCTTCTCTTTCCTCTGTCTTTCTATCAAACTTTTAATAACTGTTTTAATTGGCATTGTTCCTTGACTTACGTCATAATCCAAATATTAATACGAAATTGCATTTACAAAATTCTTAAATAAAAACTATGTTTTATTTCGATCGTTTTATTTCTTTATTGTTTTGAGTTTTGTGTCAGTATATTATATACTATATTCCTCATTGTGCTACATACATAGCAAACACGGCACGTGTTTGTGTATTATGCGTAGGTTTATATAACATTTCACTCAGGTTATTCTCTGAATTAAAATTACAATTGTTGGTTCAATATTCTTTGATTGGTTTGAAATGAAATTCCAGTTGAATATCGCATCCATAAGTTGTAACAAAAATAAATATCGATCGATACGTAATCTGCATACGTAATCTCGAGTGTGGTGTAATGGAAACAATCTATCGATTAATTCTAACGTTACGAATTCTGGAAAGATAAGATTTACACATCGTACTTCAGATTAATTAGATATCGATGAATTCCATATATCAAAATCGAACTTGATTCAATCATGAAGCAATGTTTTAACATTTTACAAGGTGTGTCGAAAAATTAACGGGACTTCAATTGAAAACTACAAAGTTCAGGGCAACCCTCTTATAATCGATGATTAATATCGATATTGGATGTTTCAAAACGAACATAAAGAAAAGGGTGATATTTAAAAGTTATAGCGGGAGATAAGAGAGAAAAGTATACTAAGACACCCGCCAGCAAGTAAAAATTAAAAAGATGGACGTGACAGCAAAAATGTGTAAAGACGGATATGGGAATAAATACGTCTCTTTGCTTGTGTTTCATGATTCAGTGAGTTGCTACAGTGAATGGTGATGATTTCTTTTAGCAGTGTTGATATTTTGTTTGTCGGCTGGAATCACTAAGGGGTCAGCTTTACTGCTACTGTCGTCGTTGAGTCGGTGCTTATGTGGTAGGCAGGAACGGAGCTGATGTTGCTCTTTTTTCCTTTGTAGAGATAACCCCTCATTAAGGCATTTTTAATGTTCAAAATTTTCTAAAATGTTTCGAATCGATATAATCGCATTAAAACAATTAATAGGGGTGTTAAACCCGATTAATTTGGCCGGACAAATAACATCTGATATTGGTGTGGATACACTTCAGCTAAACGATAGAAGTACATCCGGCTAATTGATGCAGATATACCTCAGCTAGTCGGAAGAATAGTATCCAACTTCGAGACATAGGCACCTGTAAGTACACATGCCGAGGTAGCGGACCCTAACCATAATCCTAACCACACACGTTCGCTAAGTAATGCATGGGTAAAATCTACGTCTTCTACATTGAGGTCGTAGGCGAAATCTCGAAGTGGACGTAGCAGTTGAGGATACGTGGGTGCCCAAAAATGTCATATTAACCTGCTCGAATTGAGATCAACAGAACTCTCCGCCTCTCTCGACTTTCATTGACTCTACTCTTTCGCCACACCCGAACAATTTCTATGCATACGCGTTCGTTGTACAGCAGCAATATATACAATAGGCGCTCATGCTCTTTCTGAACCCCCTTTAAAAAGTGAAAGCAGTCATGCTGTAAAATACATCAGTGCAATCAAAAACATATTTAAACTGTGTTTAAGCAACTGAAGTTAGTGCCTAAAAGTTGTAGCAGTTAAGGGTCTAATAATTATTACAACCTTTACCATTTTGAAACCCATTAAACTTCAGTTGTAAAAGTCTAAGTGTATGTGTGTGCAGATCTCTTTATGAAAAACATAAATTTACTAACTTGCATAGGTAGGGGATCACTTTTTTGTTGTTATTTTTAAGTTCACCCCAAACACAATACAATGTGCCACTGAAACGTAGGGGGCTACTCTGAATTAGGGAACACTATATGGGGAGTTTTAGGAAGCAGGAAAAGAAATTCTAAAAGTTAGAAGTACGAGGAAAGAAGTTATTAGAGTAGAAAGCTTTCCGGCATTTGGGTACCTCAACAGTGAATGGTCTGACGGGTTGATGTGCGGTATTTAGATAGAATGAGCAGGACATTCATTGGAGCACATTCCATTAAAGTACTTATAAAACAAACACAGGAATGCAACATTACGGCGATAGGACATGCTTGAGGGACCTATTGGAAAAGAGACACTTTTTGTATCCTGTCCAAGGGGGGAGAGAGTGGCAGACCAGATGTGACAACAATATTCCATGCATGGGTGAATGGTGATTTTGTTAAGACTGGCAGGCCTGAGAAGTTTTCTAGCATCGTAGAGGGAGCCCACCTGCCTTGCAGTAGCCTTCTACCAAATTTGAAATTCTTAGACTGTACCGATCCGGCGTTGCCCGATTTCCATTACGTAACGTTCAAATTTGTTGTGTTCAGTATCAAACACTTACTAAAAATGAGTGTTATTCCCTTAGGTGTTTATTTAAAAATATCTGCAAACTGTCGAACCATTATACAACAATAACAAGTGAGAATTGCCTGGTCAGGTTTTATTTTTCAATTTATATATTATTTCCGCCCACCTTTTAAACTCCGGCCGACATTTTTTAAATATATAATAGATATAGAGAGATAAAAACAGTTATATATATATATATATATATATATATATATATATATATATATATATATATATATATATATATATATATATGTATATATATATATATATATATATATATATATAGAGAGAGAGAGAGAGAGAGAGAGAGTGAGTAAGAGAGAGAGTGAGAGAGAGAGATGAAAGAAGAGAAATAAACATGTACGAATGACAAATTTATTTCAACTTCGATTATTCAATTAAATGTGTATTAATTAATTCAATGGTTCCTTCAGTCTTTAATAGAATTTCAAAGTTATCTGCTAACAAAATTCCAACTTCTACAATAACGCACTACTTAATTCGGGATACACTGATAAAATTAAATACGAAAATAATCCCTTTATCCAGAAGAACATACACAAAATGGCAATAAGAAAACCAAAACATATATAAATAGACTCACAAAAACTATTAATATTTCACTTCTGTTTTTAGCTTATGATAGTCCCACCCCGTCGGTTTCAAATCCAAACAAAAATGACGGCATCCGATTTGAAATCGACGGCACACACACACACACACATATATATATATATATATATATATATATATTGTATCATAGTTCACCCTAAACAAGGTAGTCCACCATTATATATATATATATATATATATATATATATATATATATATATATATATATATATATATATATATATATATATATATATATATATATATATATATATACAGGAGCGTATATATTAACATTTATATTTAATTAATCACGTACACGTTTCGTCGTCTTAAGTCGAGTGTATTTTATTTGTTTATATTTTTTCGATACTTTGAACGAATTAACCTATTTATTATTATAGGAGGAAGCATTTTACTCAAATGCAAGGTGAGGATATTTTGTCCCGTCACCGCCGCCCCATACAGGGAGCAATATATTTATTTTTGCTCGTTTTATGACTTAACGTGGAAGCGAGATTCGAAACTTGGACATCAGTTACTATTTGCACCTAGCATTTAGGTAAAAAGCTTTTCCGTATAAATCTCGCTAGATCTAGCCACGCTGATGAGTTGTGAGACGACGAAACACGTGCCCGTAGATAATTGTATACATATGTTTGTGCGCGCGTGTGTGTGTGTCTACGCTGGAATGCTTACACAAGTACTAATATGCATGTGTCTGTATGCTAGTGGTCATGTTTGTGTATACTGTTGCTGATGTGTGAAGGTGTGCGCAAGTACTCAGAAGTTTATACGTGTGAGTGTGCACAATGCATATCACTTATTTCGATCTGCGTTGCAATTTTGTGCCTGCCTCAGCATCACCCTTAATGTTGCGATGTTGCATGAATATTCACTGGTGTAATTCATATATCACCCGCCGGCATGATAACGATTCCGCGTTAAAGATTGTTCACATTCAATATTTTCCTATAACGCTCATAATAGACACAGTTGTGCCATGAGCTAAGTTAAATTTACCTCAGAGGTCATGTGAGGTCACCAAAGATAAACAAAAATGTAATAAATTAAATACTTTCCCCAAATATTACAAAGAACTGTCTCTCTGACAGTCTATGTTCAAATATCTCATGCACCTTAGATGTATCAGGTCATCCTATAAGTTCTGTCTGGATTTCAATTATCTGAGAATGTCTAAGAGAACGACATACTATATCATATATATTCATTTGGGAACATTTAACTTTATTTTAATTTTATTTTATAATCCAATAATACAAATAATAATAAAATATGTAGATATATATGTTTGTTTAAACATTTCTCACAGAATCTAAAGACATCATTGGACTTATGCATCGATTACATGTGAGGCAACTGTGAGCAATTATCTGTTAAGTCCATGAAATAACTGAAATATAAAAAGATAAAATTGATTTTTTTTTAAACCAAGAACAAAATTGCACAAAGAATATCTCAGTGAAAAATGTATTTAAAAAAGGTTTAAACATTGAAATAGTTATTTTATTGGTATTTTTAAGATTTGATAATTAAATTCGTTTCCATTCATTAAAGCCACTTCCGTTTTACAACTCTCTCTAAGAAATGCAGCGTCAACAAGTAGTTCTTTTTAGTTCTGTACCGCTAAGGTAATTGGTTACCTATACCACTTAACTCCCAGCAAAGCTGGTATTCCTGGGTACATTTTGGTACAATTTTGCTTATGATCTCTGATGTTTCACAACGCTCACCCATCTAAGTGCTACTTAGGTTCAACGTTGTTTAACTTCGATGATTCAACGAGATTCCAACGCGATTTGGCTGACAGCGATCTACAAAAATACGTACATAAATGGATAAACATTATCTTTTAACAATGAAGTAAAAAAGTTGGTCATAATTAAATATTAATATCACATAAAGAATGGTGGAATTGTAGCTGGCGGTTTGTTTGCTGAAATATTTACCCAAGTAATATAAGATTCATGAGAAAATGTCAGAATACGGAAACAGGCGGCAGGTGCACGCGTGCGCGCGCAGAATTACGAAGTCTATTTCAGCGGTCACATCCGGCCACTCGAAATAACAATTTAAACTTAAGGCATCTTCTATATTTTGATAATCGATTAAAATTGCATCAACAATTTGCTAAAGATTGGCAGGTGTGTTTAACTTTTTTGAAGATGGGTTTCCTCTCACAGAAGTTTTAAATATGAATTGCGATTATAATTCCTATATTTCGCAAGCCTTTAAATGCAAAGAGGGGTATAGAGGATGTACATCAGAATACTGCTAACAACGACAACAACAACGACAACAACAACAACAATAATAATAATAATAATTTAAAAGCTTTTTTTAACTCTCTCCTTCAGCATCTCAACGGTAACTGTTATATTCGTTTGTCCTTCTACTCTAAAGGACATCTCCCTTTCAATATCTTTGATTCATGTTGATGCTTTACTCTATTTTTCCAAATGCCTTTCCAGAATGCACTAGATTAGGCAGCATCACGTATAACGTCATTCTCTCTTTCAATTCCTTCTAATTGTTCAAAAAGAAGTTTCTGCTTGGTCTCAAACAGTCTGATTTGTCGCTGTAACGTTTAACTTTAGCAGTCTTAGCTACGACTTGCTGTTTCAGTTTTTTTACCGGTTCTCGCTCATCTTTAGGGTTGATCTGTCGCTAGATGAGTTTTACATGGTTATCGGGCGCCGACGTTGACGGATAGCTCCGCTCTCCTGATGAAGATGGTAGAAGTGTCTTAGTTGATCGATCATGGCATGTCATGCTGTGTCTTTTGAAAAACACATATACAGGATGTCCGTAAAGTCTGCACGCATATGTAAAAAACAGCAGCAAGATGTAGCTCAAGGTTGGAAAACTAACTCTACAGCGGTCGGGTCCAAGAATAGCCGAAAACAGACCCGGTGGCATTCCCCAGTAGTTCGGGAATACTGCTCGAAAGGATGCACCTCATAGAACAATACTTCGTTCCGACAAACAAGGGTCTGATGGTTCAAGTTAGCCCCTAGGTTACCAGAATGATGCCAAAGAGAACCAAGGTTGGTATGGCAACTGTCAAATATCCTATTATTCTATGTGCTTACGGACACGCTGCAGATAGACCAAATGTGTCACAAAGGATAATCAAGGACACTAATTATGATGCTCAAAAATCACAAACAGCCAACCACAGGAGCTAGAGTAAAGGTCACCCCTTAGGCTGCTTTTTACTAATCTCTATATACGTATGTATATATGTTTATTTATTTGTATGTACAGGATTAACCCCATAACTAAATAACCGATTATAATGAATTTTTGAATACAGCTTCTAGCTAGACGTAAGTGTGAGTAATGTATACTATATTTAGTTTAATTTAGTGTTATGCAAAGAAGGAAGAGAGATGGTCGCCATTTTTGTTGAGTCAATTAAAAATGGCTACTTTCTCAGATACGATATTTACGAAATTTTTAAGGCATCCATTCCCCACCAGTGATCGGAAATACGCCCGAATGAAATATTTATTTTCTAACGCAAGTAGGTCACAAATGAGTAGGTAAAGCGAAATAAATTGTTTTTGAATAATTTCCCAACGGTATTTTCTTTAAAATAATTTATGTCGGCAATAAACCTTGTTCGTAGTTTCTTCTGTTAATTACAAGTTAATATTTAAAAATGTATGAAACAAATTGCATAAAAATGTAAATCATGCTAAGAATGCACTTGAAGAAGGTCAGAGTTTACCCCGGTCTAAATTTTGTGAGAAGATGAGAATAGCAGTTCAAATACAAATTATCTAAAAAAAATACCGTTGAAATATTGTTTACAATGTATACAATGGATCATTTGTAGCAAGTACATCGACATTGAATAACTCAAGAAGGCTTGATTTGCCGTAATACAGATAAACCTAACCATCTATTTTTTTGTATTACTTTTCTTCAGTTTTTCTCTAGTTTATTCTCAATATTTTAGCATTCGTCTATCATTTTCATTTTCTTTTCTGTCGTTCGTCCTTTTCTTTACCGTTCGTCCTTCCTTTGTTTTTTTGTTTTGTCTAACGCTGCATTTCGTGATATTCCCGTGCTGGAGATCTCGTGCGCGTGCGCAAACGCTACCAGGAAACGGAAATGTTATTTCCTGTCTTCGTAAAGATGGGCAGCCATGTTGTCTGATATGTTTCTAACAATACATGCGCTATCCTTGCCCAGTCTGTTTAAAGATATCAGATACATAAAAATTTTCCGAAAGTATCTAGTTGTATTGTATCATCAATTTATAGCCGGCAATACATGACAACAAGGCGGAATATTTCTTTTTTGTACACGAATGTGACCGATAAATATGTCCATCAACGAAAAATTGTAAAATAAAAAATTGTAAAATAAAAAAGGCTCAATAAGATTTGTTAATGTTACTGAAATCTTGTCCATCATTTTCTCCATCATTTTGTTCTGTGTTTAAAGGAATAAAACAAGACAAAAACGAAGGGAAACAAAGTTCTCGCCATTAGAACTTTGTTCGGTTGTATGCTTTTCTCACGTAGTAGACTTTTTTTATAACCAACATTTAATACTGATGTTGAAAAAAAAACAATATGCTCGCAACTGGTAATTGATTATGTGGCATATTTATTTCCAAAAACACCGTTTTCTAGCCCCTTTGGCTGCTAAAAAACGTATTCTGACAACTTCTATTAAGCTTGTATTTTTGTGTTAACAAACAAAGCACATCGGTCACACGTTGTAGATACGCATACATTCTATCGTTCCAACGTATACTTGTTCTTTCTCACACTCAGATTCTGCACAACAAGCAACGATGAGCCCTTTCATGGCGGCGAAAAGGTCAGTGGAATTTTTGTTTTCCAAGTCCTGGCCCATCACAACGCTTTCGCGAACTGACATCTCTTTGTATATTCCGTAATTTTAGAAATAGCGTCCAAAATGACAAGGACCATTGTCTAGAACAAATGGACGGTAATAAATTGTTTTCCTAAATTTGTGAATAAAGTAACTAATGGGTCGACTGCAAGAAAGTCAATTAAGAGAGAGAGAGAGATTAATAATATATATAATCGCGATACATTTAACAAATTGCCATGAAGAACAGTATGAATGAGTGAGTGAGAGGTGAGAGTGCACGAGTGAGATAATTGTGTATATATTTGCATATAAGTGAGTGAGAGAGTTTTTTGTGAGTGCGTGTGTACAAGTGTGTACGTGAGAATGTGCTTGTTTGAGTAGAGTATGAATTAGCGGGTGAATGCAAAATAGGGCGATTATTTATACGCGCGAATTTATACGTTCAAATAAGCGAGTGAATGTGTGCATCTGCTTGTGCCCAACTGAGTAAACGGGCATGCTTGTGTCCAAGCCAGTGAGTGTGTGCTGGTGTACAAGTCAGTGAGTGCGATCTTATGTCCAAGTAACTGGGTATCTGCGAAGATGAAAGAGTGATGATAGATAGGATAACCCAAAACGATCGGACTGGATCTAGGAGATAGAGTGTATATCCCTGTGTGCAGATTAGTCCGTTAGTTACTGACAATAAGAGGAGAAATACTGAAAGTAGCGCAGCCCAGATGAGAATTCTGTAGAGAAATATTCAGCCGTTGACCATTCGGAGATATCGTCATTCGTGGGAAAAAGAGAAAAAATGACGTCAGACGAGATATGATATGCGCAGTGAGTCTGACTTGAAAACTCGGTGCGAGTGTACGTAAACAAAATGACTTTAGAATCAATAATAAACGAAAAGCAATGGACGAGCCCCCAAATCTGCAGTCCCATCTTTCTCCAAATTGATTGTTTTCGTTTCGATAAAATGTCAATCCCAAAACGAGATTATCCACAGTACGGACGATCTGAGGGAACTTTGTGCGCCAGGATGCAAAGGCATCCTAGGTATCTGATTATAGATGTTTGGGATCGAAATTACCCCTAGAACTGTTACAATTTATAAGATATTAAGACGAAACTGTATATTTGTGTCCAATAAGAGTCCCTATGTGCTTGCATCCCAAAGGGATATTCAGTTCCCTAAATAAATTTACCTTAACTGATCGAAGACAGAAAATATGAAGTTTCGTATCAGAATGCTCCTAGACAGATTCAATTTATTTTATTTAAGGAAAAGAAAATTGAGAGCATGTATTTATTTTAAACTCTGGCGTTGCAGTGAAACTATTTTAATGTTTTATTTTTATTTCTTTGCGAATTTTTCAAACTTATATGGTAGGCAAGTCTTCTTATGTTTTTCATGAGTCGTTTGGGTCGGGCTATGTAATCTTTAAATAAATTGTAGTGAAGTAGGTTACTTTATTCACAATAACATGTACAACAATAACAAATGATAATTGGCTATTAAGAAGTAAAGTTTAATTTGTTAGATTAAATGCTATTTTTATCTGAGTTATTTAGTATCACCTTTTCGACCACTTAACTTATTTGAAAAGTGGATTCTGACAGGGCAGTCCTGCACAAAATGACAACAGGTTATTAAATGAAATCTCCAAACAGAACAGATTTGCACCACTTTGTGTCCTCTTACGCAGATTAAAATCAATGTATAATTATATTAAGCCTGATCCAAATCTATTACCTGATTTTGATTCTATAAAATGTCTATAATTTAAATAAAACATCTGATGTCAGCCAAATTCTACAATCAGATACTACACTTTGATCTTAGCCAAAGAACCATACAAATATTTTTGTGAGTAGGCCTTTTTAAATGAACGAAAATAACATGATTTAATTAATCTGAATATCTTATAAAGGGGTGCTTAGTGTAGTATTGGCTTCGTTGTTATTACTTCCTCCTTTTTGTAAAAAAAATCTTAAGAATTCCACGAAATCCAGACAAAAAACTTAGAGGAATAACAGATAGGAAATCAAAGATCGTTAGAAACGATAGAAAAATTAAGCTGCCCAAGATAAAAAAGATTTTAATAAATTTTGGCAAAAATGAGATAAATATACATATGTTTCTTAACATAAATTATATGTGTCTTAATAAATAAATAACATCAATACAATTATAATGCGATACAATTTGTCCCCCTATTACTAGGAGGTTCTTGGCTAACTTGGTATATAGTGCCGGACGTCAGTCACTGGGGTCCCGATTTCAAATTTACTAGGTCTAGTCGTAGTAGCGTGTCTGTTGATAACTATATTATCTATATATATAGAGAGAGAGACAAAAGAGTTATATATGAATATACTGATAATATAGTTTTTTTTAACCTTTTAGAGCTCTTTAAAAAGATGTTGGTTTTCAAGTTCATTTATCAATGCGTATATATATATATATATGTATTTATATATATATATATATATATATATATATATATATATATTCTACCTTTCGTTTCATACCTTTATAATATATATATATATATATATATATATATATATATATATATATATATATATATATATATATATATATATATAATTAATTATTTATTACCTACAGACAGCCTTTAGTGAAGGAGGCTTATATATATACAGGGTGACCCCAAAAAACGGGCCCAAATTCTAATTAGGCCCCGTTTCTTAGTGTTTCGTCCGAATGAAAAGAATTTTGGGGCATAACTAGTTTATTATATTCACAACATCATATCAAAACACTAGGGTATTTGGCCTTTTTTCTCCGTTCTACAGCATGTGTTCTAGATGGGCTTCTTTTAGCTCCGTGCATTTCTTGAGGCGCAGAACGAAGTTGTCCATGACGTTCTTACAGACTGAATTGGGAATGGCTCTCATCTCCTCCCTGATGGCTTCCTTGAGTTCCGTGATGGTTCTGGGTTTCCTTGCGTACATTATATCCTTAAGATGGCCCCAAAGGAAATAATCTGGGGGTCCGGGCTATGGGGTGGGCACTCAAAATTAGTCTTGATACTGATCACTCGGCCTCCGAAGTTCTCTTTCAGCCAATCTCAGGACAGGTTTGAGGTGTGAGAACTTGCTCCGTCTTGCTGGAACCAGAACTTTCTCATGAGCGACGGGTAGAGGGTCTGGAGCTCACTCTTGAAGGTTTTGAGGACCTCCACATACCGCTCCTTGGTGACTGTCACTGCTGCGCCAGATTCTTCGATGAAGATTGGTCCGATGATGCCTCTGACCAAGATTGCAGCCCACACCGTGCAATTAGGAGAGTGCAGGGGCTTGGTGGCTACTTCATTGTGTCTGGGGGGCGCCAGAAGACATTTGTCTTGGAGTTCGCCTTTCCGTCAAGATGGAAGTGGGCTTCATCTGAGGTCCAAAGGAGTGCCATAGCGCTCATCTGCTTCTTGTCTGAGGCTGTAAGGGTCTGCAGCGTCTGTATTCTGTATGGGTAAGCCCTGATATTGTTCACCAGCACTCTCCTGCAAGTCTCACGGGAGATACTGAGGGACTGACTTCGCTTACGCACAGAGCGTTTCGGACTCTCCTGGAGAGACTCTCTCACACTTTCGACCAGCTCGGCTGTCCGCTTCTTGGGACGTGCCGAGTGGCTTGAGGGGTTCTCACTGGCAGCGTTGAAGTTCTCCACGGTCCCATACTTCTCGAAGTGGTCCACCCAGTTCTGAATTCTGCTTTTGGGTGGAGCCTTTTCACATCCGAACTGATGCATGAAACTGTCCTGGGTTTTCTTAAACGAGCCTGTCTTGTAGTAAAATTTAACACAGTGTATTCTTTGTCCCAGCTCCCACTGAGGTCTTGGTGTACTCACGGTCGTTGATTCTGCCATGTCCTGTAAAATAAGGGCAATCAGTGAATAAATAAAGGAGATATCACATAAAGTGTACACGGGGCCCGTTGTTTTTGAGTCACCCTATATATATATATATATATATATATATATATATATATATATATATATATATATATATATATATATATATATATATATATATATAAAAGTGGTGTACTAAAAGCGAACTTTTAGGAAAGGTAAAACCTATTGTGAAGAGTATACAGCTCAATATCCAGGATAGAGCAGGTAGATATATCTTTAACCACCTTGGGGATTCCCATTCCGGATATTCTCTCGAGGTCAAATTTACCTTTTCCTTATTTTAATACTCACTCTCGAGCTCCAATTTTATCGACTTTTCCCTCATTTATATTATTTTTTTATCGGTCAATCCATAATTTTCCTTGCGAGCCTAAGACTAATTTTATTATTTATTTTTCATTTTTTATTTTCTTATTTCTATTTTTAATTTTACTTTTTTAATTTTTCAATTTTTAATTTTTATTCTTACTATTTATTTTTCTAGCTCTACCCTTCAAATATATTTTGCCTCATTGTTTATAAGTAAGGTCATCTGATTAAACAACTAAACCCCGAACTCTGTTCATAGACACATTCTGGTATTTTAACTCTCCCTCCCAGCACTCGTTGACTTACTTACCCCCACTCCATCCTTTCCCTTTTCTAGTTGAACCCTAATTCGCGCTAACATCCAATTTCAACTTTAAGCGATTTACCCCCCCCCCCCACAATCACACTCTTAACCGCACTCATTCACCGCACCCGTTCCCTTTCTCCTCCTTAGCACCCGTTCCTCTCTCCTCCTCCACACCCCTTACTCGTTCCCTCCCTGCCTACTGGTCGCATATGAATTCATGCCTTTCTTCATTTCTTGTCGGCTTTCTCAACGGGCTAGCTTTAAAATATTTTCGCTGTCTTTTTTTCCCATTTTAAAACACTTTCCATGATATTTTGAGCCCAGGAAGTCTTTTTAATGGCGAATATTTTCCACCTCACGTTATACTGAGCCTTGCCTGCAACCACGAACGTACCTCTTATTAGACTTTTTACCCTTTGGATTCATTCTATCTTCGCCGCACCTGAAGTTGTGGCTTCTTGGAATTTAACATTGAATCCTCTCTCACAACCTCTCGTGCCTTTTAACGACCTACCTATCTACATTTCATTCTCTCCGCTGGACTTTTCGACACCGGACTTTTTAGCAATCGGACATTTGCTTGCATTCGGGCAGAGTTTTGCCCTGTGTTTCTTTCCCTACAACTTTTATTTTATTTTTTCAAATTTTAAATCTTGGCCTTTGCCAACTTATCTATCCCAGCGACTTCCTCTGATGATAAGATTTTGATCTTTGAAAAGCCTGGCTTAAGGAAAATTTAACTTGAATAAATTGCCTTTTTGCGGAATATACCTTGCTCTGAGCAATTGAATTGAAATTTGATTTGGCTTTTGCTTCTCTAATTCCTTTCCATTCTTCTTCATATATATATATATATATATATATATATATATATATATATATATATATATATATATATATATATATATATATATATATATACATGTCTGTGTGTTAAACCGTTAAAAGTTTTTTGTCGCTATAGTATAAAAGTATTTTTGTAAATGATTCTATAAATTTTAATTGAGGTGAATATATGTTTATCGATATTTTGTATGAAAATAATTTAGCAAGGATTCGTGGATCTTCCATTCGTAATGTTTCTTCTTAACTGGATCATTAATTATTTTCTCATTGGCAGGGAAGGGTCCAAGCTGATTCTTGCAGATACGCCCCAATCGATCTTGATGGAATTAGCTTTGCTCCTTAATGTAGGAATAATTACATTGGAAACATTTATCGCCAGCATCATCTCTGTCTGTATCTCGCAATATCTCTCCTCTTCATCTACTCTTTTACCTTCTTCTTCATCCCTTATTCCCCCTCTTTCTCTCCTCAATTTACTACCATCTCTACCTTTTTTCGTTCAACTATTTATTTCTCTCTCCCCTCCCTCTCTTATTATATATATACTCCTCTTTCTACTTTCTTTCTCTTTTCTCCCTCTATCTACTCCCTTTTCTAACTTCATCTTCTCCTGCTATCAACTCAACCCTCGCATTTAATTCCTCTTAACCCTTTCCCTCTATTCACTTACCCTCTCTACCTTCACCTTTGTCTTTTTCCATCTCGTATTCTATTATTAGGTCGTTACAAAATTAATGACCGCTTGAAGTGCTGGGTTTTAAAAACTAATGTTAACACAGTATATTCGTAGTTTATAATTAATGTGTTCTCAATAATAATTTGTAACTTTTCTTTTCAGATAGATAGAAAGTGTTTTTGAAGCATAGAAGACCCATCTTATGTTGCATGAGTTCAAACTTGGGCACAATATCGTCGAAATTTCAGTCAAGATCAATAGAGGATGGGGGAGATGGATTCACAAGCGGAACAGTACGAAGGTGGTTCCAGAAATTCCACAGTGGAGATAAGAGCATTGAAGATGACAGTAGGTTGAGGAAGACCGTGTAATCTTAACAATGAACAATGAGCACTTGTTGAGCAAAATCCACGTCAAAGTGTCGCAGAGATGTCTCAGACACTTGCTGTCAGCACTGCAACAATTTTATGTCAAAGGTGAAAAGATTTCATGAATGTATGTGTTTTTGAAATTGGTCATTATTTTTGTAACGACCTAATAATTCGTTGCAGATCTCTTCATTCTTATTCGTCTATTTCTTTCCTTCGCCTTCTTTCTCCCCTCTCCACATTTATCTCTTTCTTTCCTTCTCTTTTCTCCCTTTGCATACTACCCTCCATACCTCCCACTTCGCATCTTTCTAATCTTCTCCTCGTCTCCCTATTTACTCTCCTATTTTCCTCTTTCATGTCTATTCTCTTCTCTCCCTTCAATCTATTCATTCCACAACCCTCGGCTCCCTCTATCTACGTCTTTTGCGTTTCTCCTCTTTCCTCCCTCTATCTATCCCTTTCCCCGCTTTCTTTCCCCCTCCTCTATCTTCTGTATCTACTCCTATATCTTCCTCTTGGCCGCTTTCCCTCTTTCCATTACTTATTTCTCCTCTCTTCACCTATTTGTCTCTCCTTCTTCCTATCTTATTCTATCTACTCTTCTTGCTGCCTTCGCCTCTTTCTTCTATGTATCTATTAGTCTCTCTCTTCCTTTTCCTTTCACCTCCTACTTACCCCTTCTCTTTTCATATATCTACTCCCCTTTCTACCTACGCTTTATTGTCCCATACTTACTACACTCTACCTCCCCCTTTGCCGCTTTCTTTCCTTCTCCTCTCTCCTCTCTCCTCTCTGTCTACTTCTTTACATCCCCCTTCGCTCCTTTTCTCTATCTCTCTTCAAATTTTCCCCACCCCTCCTCATCTCTCCTCTTGTATATCGCTTATTGACAAGAACCGCCGAATCTTCTTTTTAAAATGAATCAACTCCGACCAGAGTTTCTATGTCAATTGAAAAAGAATAATCAATAAAATATATCGATCTCCCAAAGCAATGCTGTTCTTTTCTTTTCGTTTTCAGAAAGCAATAATAAAGAAATCTGTTCGGACAAATAGAATTCAACAGGGTTAGCCGTTTAGAATCAGATCTCAAAGCACGAAAAGTTTCGTCTTAACCTTTTAACATAAACTCCATCAATTAACTCATTGAACGCAATATTGTTTTGCAGCTCGTTGTATATTAACGGGAATAAATAAATACATTGTAAAAAAAAAGCCGGAAATGGAAAATAAATTGGAAATAATCTATTAATAATGGAAATTTCATTTCTGTCTTTCGGAAGCAAACACTATATACTATTGTTATTTCTAATAATTGCACTATTGTACGATCTTTCAATGCTCAATTCAGTAGGCGGGGGGGGGGGTAGCATCTGTTCAGCTGTTATGCTACCATCCTCTCAGGCATTACCTCCTTTTTCTTGTGGGGATAGTGTTGTATTTGGTCTGTAGTATATTTATAACTTCCCAGTATAAAAACAATCAAATCAAATAAATATATGGCAATTTGATTTGTATTGAACATTTCTTTGTAGTAATGATAATGGATTGTTACGTAGGCGAAGACGTGACTGATTCGTGGCGCCTGTTGTTCAACACCGAGTCAACAAATAGAGCCGACAGATGAACACGAATTCAAAAGGTCAGATGGAAAAATATCAACCAAAGACCCCATCCTTATGTGTGTGAACAACTAAACGAAACTCGGTTCAAACTAATGACCTTTCACTTTTAACCAATTCTCTACGCAATTTATCGCAAATAAGATTCAGTTTTTCAGCATCCCGAAAAACAACAATATCGTAGCCAATTAAGTCAATGGAGAATGGAGGTTCAGTCCGATTGAGCTTCCTGTAAAGAAAGTTACTAGTGAAGTGTAAGTAATACAATAAAACTAAAGTCATTTGTAGATTTAGTAATTAAGAAGTTAGAATCAAAGATAATTCACAAGATACCGACCCAAAAGACGACTCTGTTTATACATTTGCATGTACAGGATTCACTCCTGAATTAATTAACCGTTTTTAAAGCACAGTTTCTTCGGTGTAAGGGGTCATCATATGGGCTATATGTAGTTTAATTTAGTTTTATGGGGTCAAAAGAATGTGGAAGCTCTTAGTGAAAATTTACATACCTCCGATTTTTGTGAAATTTGAACAATAGGTATTAGATATCAATTCCCGAATTTCACTTTCATTTGAGTTTTTTAGGGGGCACAAATCATCGAAATCTGAGCCGAATAGATGCATGTAAATAAAAATTAAAAAACACGAATGGTCTTAATAAGGACTCAACTGAATTGTTATGTTAGGGCGACCAATCTAAACTTGTAAGAGAAAAATTAGCCTCAAGGTTCACAGGATCCATAATTACACGAAATAGCTATTCTCATTGTTCTGTAAAGTGAAAACAATTTTGGTGCAGATCAAATAACAATTGTTTTAATTATAAATAACAATCTTTTATAAAATAGTACTTTCTTTATCTGCATGTTATTTATCTGCCTTTCTATCGGCACTGGGTGTGACACAAGATTGAGCTTAATTCGGAGTATGGTCATTTCTGGACGTCACTCGGTCTGAGTATAGTAACTTTTCAGTCCTCAGTAAGAGAAGTATCTAACTTTTGTACCTCCTCCAATGAATTTTTATGTTTTCGGTCGAGTTCGTATATTTGTTGTTTATGTACAGCTGAGCGTACACATCGCACGATCAATTGTTACCAAACCTGGTCAAAATATTGTAGAACAGATTTATTTTGGAATATCTAGTTCAAATATCAAGGTCATGGTTACGGAAAAGGTTACAGCCACACTTATGGTGATAATTTTATTTTTGTTACCGGTAAAGACTTGCTATTTCGTGTCTTATATCACAACCTGTAATGAAATTGAAAAACAGAACATCATAGGCATTCAAGCATTTCAAGTTTGATGTTTCCATATTACTTGTGTACAGCTTGATTCAGGTATAAGAATTGCTCTGATGACATGCAATTAACGAATTAAAGAGTTAAAAGAAATGTATAAATAGCTTTACAAATTGAGATCTCAAAAGAAATGCGCATGAAGCAAAGAAAAACTAGATATATTTTCGTTACATGCAAGGGAATCACATGGAAACTGTAAATCAAGTGCTAAGAGTTGTTCATGCTAATTAATAGAATATATTAATGAAAAATCTACAGGAATAATGCAAACAATATAATTGGAAACATTGAAAACTTGCTTAAAATCAGTATTGTACAATAAGCCAATTTGTTGACCAGTGTAATAACAATAATGCTTAATCTAAAGCAGGGTTTTCTAATCTTATTTTGCTTGTAGACCCTATGAGAACTATTTAATCGACTGTGGACCCCATATATTGCATTCATCATTAACAAAAATCGTATATTTGTTTCTAGATTAGGACAAACTCCAAATACAAATTTTGAAAATTTCAGTAAACACATGTAGGTCTCCTAGTAAACAAAACAAAAATGAATAGGATATGTTTTCTATCGTAAGTAAAAAAATTACAGTGGTTGTCGACCATAGTCGATGGTGACTGGAAGTCTCCCTTTTCATTCATTCATCGAGGTGTAGGGAATGGCGCCAAAGGAGATGACGACGTTAGCTTTTTGCAATTCTTTCAGAGAGGTGCCAAATGGTCATCCATTTAGTACTGATCAGTTATCTAACAACAACCGGTGTGTCAACGTGTTTATGCTGTATATATCGCCACGAGTGAGAGGGTGATTGATACTATGTAATACGGAAAAGCGGAAAATGCTAATATTATAATACATCATTTAGAGGATCGCTCCACTATGATCAGGAGAAGATGATAACGGGTTGCCATCAAAGCTTGATGACTGAGACACCTGACATCCGGTTGTATGGTTCTGCCGGGGGACGGCTACGATATAATGCGACACAATGGAGTGTGTAAATATCTCCACGGAGCCATCGGTATAAAATGAATATCCAGTGTAGATACAAGTCTTGGGAAACAGTTGGAGATAAGTCATACACCACCCACTATGCCTATTTATATGAGACAAGACGTAGAAAGTAGCAACCCTAGTTGAAGTCAGTGTCCCTAATGATGCTGGCTTAAACAGAGCTGAGAAAAAGATAACTAAATACCAAGGTCGTATGTACGACATGAATCTTAGGAAGATCTTCATTAACGATACCGGGCTCATGCAAAAAAATTCAAAAACTACCTGACGAATATACCTGGTGAACCAAGTGCAAAACATATCCAAACAATAGCGTTTAAAGGGGCAGTTATAATTCTAAACATATATCCAGGTTGGGATCTCTGAAAATGTCTGGTATCTGATAGGAGGTTCCATGTTTCTGATTCTTTCTTTCTTTTTTTAAAAATAATTCACGATTATTAACGATTGCGTACCAGATGTTGCAATTATATAAAAAAACATTTTTTTAAAATCATAAGCAAGATTTCTTTAGCAAATATTGAGCCTTTCCAAAAATAATCCCGGTCAGACACGCCTTTTCGGAATTTCTAGCAGTCGAATCATTGTTAAATAGTAAAGTGAATTTCCACAAAGAACACTTAAGTTTTCTAAAATTCGCTATCATAATATGAGAATTTTGCTTTTTAAAAAGATCGCTTCATATTACCGATACAATTTATGTTTAGCAGAATATTCGATAACTAATCAATCATATCATTTGAATCGAATCAGTCAAGGTCATCTGGCTTGATGAGCGAGACCCTGACTGTTGCTGATTTCTAGTTTTTCCTCTCTGAGTGTGTAATTATAAACAGACAAATATGAAGTGTTGAACTGAAATCGAGTTTAATTGAGAAAAAGAGAAAGTGAAAGAGAAGTGACAAATGGAAAGGGCGAGAGAAAAAGAAGGAAAACTAATATAGAGAAGGGAAACAAGAGTAAAAGGAAGAGAACAGACAAGTAGAAAGTGATGGGACGAGAGTAAACAGAAAATAAGAGAAAAGTGGTAAGAGGGAAGAGAAGAAGAAAGGTAACAAAAGAGAAAGGGATGTTGAGGGAGGGTGGAAAACATTAAAGCCAAAAGAAGAGACACGTGACAGTTAAGAGAGGAGAAAAATG